>ML401477.1:33242-72119 GCA_005239525.1 Nicotiana knightiana | reverse complement strand
CCGGATTATATTTGCAACGCCCGTTTAGTCTTTTATTAGACATAGTTGAGCGTGATCAAACTTCCCCAAGTAGAAATCTTAGGATTTAGGGAGATTTATACGTCGTATTTTGTTGATTCTTGTTCGAGTGAGTTCATGAGCGAATGGGTGTTCGGGAAATATAATTTTTACCCGATTCCGACACGTGGGCTCGGGGAACTTTTTGGGCGAATTTCCTAATTTTGCGTATTAGCTTGGAAATAATTAGCTATTTTGTTTCCTTGAAGTGATATTTACATTATGAAATCAAATTGAATAGATTTGGGCCACCCAGAGTAGGATACTCGTGGCATGAGCGTGGTATTGAGTTGATTAGCGCAGTCAAGGTAAGTGGCTTGCCTAAATCTGTGTTGGGGACTTCCCCTTAGGCAATTTTATACTGATTTTGTTACGTGGACATCGTGTACGTGAGATGACGAGTGCGTACACGGGTCATTGTTGCTAAAATTCCATTTTTCCTTCCATGCTATCACTCATTTTCATTCCTATATTACTGTTTCCTGTCTTAACTGAGTAGTTAGCTTAAGAATAAGCATGCCTACCTGTCCTTACTTGAGTTCCTCTTATTTTCTACTAGTTTCACCATGCTTAGGTAGTTTTACTCTATTCTCTCCTGTTGCTTTTTCCTGAACTGTTTAATTTAGTCGTATCCGACATACTTCTGTGCTGCATTTTTAAATTGGGACTACGTACCAAAATCCGGGAGCTTTCCCCCTGTACTGCATTGCATATTTAAATTGGGACTACGGACCGAGATCCGGGAGCTTTACCCCTGTACTAATATGCATAATTAAATTGGGACTACGGACAGAGATCTGGGAGCTTTCCCCTGTACTGCATAACATATTTAAATTGGGACTAAGGACTGAGATCTGGGAGCTTTCCCCATGTACTGCATTGCATATTTACTATTGAGATATATGCTGTGCTGAACTGAGGGCTCTCTTTTTATTATTAATTCTTCCAATTTCATTAATCCTATTTATCATTGCTCATCTATATTTCACTATTTTAAATTTATAATTGACTTGTTTTAAAACTCAGTAGAGCCTCAACCTGACCTCGTCACTACTTGACTGGGGTTAGGCTTGGCACTTACGTAGTACCGGATGTGGAGTACTCACGCTCTTTCCTGCACATGTTTTCCCCATGTGCAGATCCAGGTACCAGTACACACTACAGTGGCTAGGCGCATCTTAGCAGCTGCTTAGGAGTCTTAGCAGTTGCTTAGGAGACCGCGAGGTAATTCTGCCACGTCCGCAGGATCTCACGAGTTCCCTTCGTACTCTAGTATATATATAGGAGATATATAGATACATTTTCCTTATTCCTTTGTATAGAGCTACAGTAGTTCAGAGTTTGTGACTTTGTGATGTTCCGGGTTTTGGGAAAGTAAAAGTTTTAAATGCCGAGCGGCTAAAACTTTATAGTATTACTTCTTATTTACTTTTTCTATTATTGTTTTGACTTATTTTAATTTTAGGCTTACCTAGTCGTAGAGACTAGGTGCCGTCAGGATATCGTTTGGAGGATAATTCGGGTCGTGACAAGTTGGTATCAGAGCGTCTATGTTCATAGAAGTCACAAGTCACAAGCCGGTTTATTAGAGTCTCGCGGATCAGTGCGGAGACGTCCATATCTTTCTTCGAGAGGCTATGTAACTGTTAAGAACAATCAAATTATTTGGAATTCCTTATCATGCTAGTTACTGTCATCAAATTCTTAAAGTCTATTCTATTCTTTCTCGCAGATGGTTCGTACCCGTACCGGACGTACTGATAACCAGACACCCGATCCCCCAGTCAGAGCCACCAGAGGTAGGGGCCGTGGCAGAGGACGAGCACACGATGCAGCCCGAGCACCGGCTAGAGCAGTGGCAGAGGAGCCCCCAACAACTACAGTTGGAGGGGCACATGAGGTCCCTACTGTTACTCCAGACCTCCAGGAGACATTGGCTCAGTTCTTGAGTGTCTTTAGTACTCTGTCTCAAGAGGGACTACTCCGGATAGCCCCATCTACACCCAGGCCAGGGGAGGCACACAGACTCCCGCAACCCGTACTCCTGAGCAGAGGGTTCATGTTGGGAAGGTTCCAGAGTATATTCTTATGCCCCCAGCAGCTCCAGCTCAGCATGAGACTAGGATAGCTATTCCTGAGGCAGAGCAGCTCCGACTTGAGAGGTACAAGAAGTACCACCCACCTGAGTTCATCGGACTAGCTTCGGATGACGCCCTAGGTTTTCTCGAGGGGTGTCATCGCATTCTCTGCACTATGGGTATTGTGGAGACGAGTAGGGTTTCTTTCACTGCTTTCTAGCTGAGGGGAGCAACTTATCAGTGGTGGTGTGCTTTTGAGCTTAGTAGTACGGACGAGGCAACTTCACTTACTTGGGCTTAGTTCTCCGAGATGTTATTACTTGAGTTTGTCCCTCAGAGCTTCATGGATGCTTGGCGTGTGGAGTTTGAGCAGCTACGCTAGGGTACCATGACTGTGTCAGAGTATGCAGTCGTTACAGCGATTTTTCTCGCCATGCACCAGCTTTGGTTGTCACTGTCAGAGAGAGGGTTCAACACTTTATTGAGGGACTCCACCCCAGTATTCGGACCAGCATGCCCAGAGAGCTGGAGACTGATATTACTTACCAGCAGGCCGTGAGTATTGCACGGAGGATTGAGACTATGTTAGCTCGGGACAGGGAGGAGAGAGAGGCCAAGAGGTCTCGAGAGACTGGTCATTTTTCAGGAGCCCGTGCACTAGCATCATGCTATGGTAGGGGTTTTGTGAGTCTCTCCGTTCATTCAGCTGTCCCAGCAGCAAGTGGTATTCCAGCTCCTCCTAGACCTCAGGAGCCTTATTATGCACCACTAGTATCTCAGGTGCCTCCTGCTCGAGGTGCTATCACTGGCCAGTCCAGCAGGCCAGTTCAGAGTCAGCAGCGGCTGCCACTTTCTCTGAGGGGTTGTTTTGAGTGTGGTGGCCCTCGTCATATGATCAGAGATTTCCCTAGAGCAAGAAGGGGTGAACCACTCAGACTTGTCAGGTTCCACGTCTTCGACCAGGTCCCCCAGCTATTCTTCCGGCCCCAGCTGCTTCCCCACCATCTCAGGCAGCTCGAGGTGGAGGTCGGGGAGGTCGAGGTTGCCCTAGAGGGGGAGGCCAGGCCAGGTACTCTGCTCTTCCAGCCCGATCCGAGACCATTGCTTCAGATTCAGTCATTACAGGTATTGTTTCCGTTTGTCATAGGGATGCATAGGTATTATTTAACCCAACCTCTACATATTCGTATGTGTCTTCTTATTTTGCTTCACATCTGGGGATATCTCAGGATTCTTTGAGTTCGCCCGTTTATGTCTACTCCGGTGGGAGATTCTCTTGTTGTGGATCGCGTATATCAGTCATGTTTGATTGCTATCAGTAGTTTTGAGACCAGGGCTGATTTATTATTACTCACTATGGTAGATTTCGATGTTATATTGGGTATGTACTGGCTGTCTCCCTACTATGATATTCTTGATTGTCATGCCAAGACCGTGACGTTGGCTATCTAGCATTACCGAGGTTAGAGTGGAGAGGTTCCTTAGAGTATACTCCCCGCCGAGTCATTTCTTTTCTTAAGGCTCAACGGATGGTTGAAAAGGGGTGTGATGCGTATTTGGCTTTTGTGAGAGATGTTAGTGCTGATACCCCTACGGTTGAGTTAGTTCCGGTTGTCAGGGACTATCCTGATGTATTTCCAGCTGATCTTTTGGGTATGCCACCCGATAGAGAGATTGATTTCGACATTGACTTGTTGCCGGGCACTCAACCCATTTCCATTCCTCCATATCTCATGGCTCCTCCTGAGTTGAAGGAGCAGTTACAGGAGGTGCTTGAAAAGGGATTCATCAAGCCCAGTGTATCACCTTGGGGTGCTCCGGTGTTATTTGTGAAGAAAAAAGATGGCTCGATGCATATGTGTATTGACTACCGACAGCTGAATAAGGTGACAGTGAAGAAAAGGTACCCATTGCCTCGCATTGATGATCTATTTGACCAGTTACAAGGTGCTAGGGTATTCTCCAAGATGATATGCATTCGGGTTATCAACAGTTGAAGATTCGGGAGCCGGATATCTCGAAGACTGCCTTCAGGAGCAGATATGGCCACTATGAGTTCCTTGTTATGTCATTTGGGCTGACCAATACCCCAGCAACCTTCATGCACCTGATGCACAACATATTTTGGCCTTATCTTGATACTTTAGTCATTGTGTTCATTGATGACATTCTGGTATATTCTCGGTCCCAGGAGGACCATGAGCAGCACTTGAGGACTGTGCTTCAGACATTGAGGGAGAAGAAGTTGTATGCCAAGTTTTCTAAGTGTGAATTTTGTCTTGATTATGTGGCATCTTAGGCCATGTGGTGTCTTCGGATGGGATCAAGATAGATCCAAAGAAGGTGGAGGAGGTGCAGAGTTGGCCCAGACCGTCCTCAGATACTGAGATCCGTAGTTTCCTCGGTTTGGCTGGGAATTATCACCGTTTTGTGGAGGGATTTTCATCCATTTCAGCGCCATGAACAGACTGACCCAGAAGGGTGCACCTTTTATATGGACTGAGGAGTGTGAGGAGAGCTTTCAGAAGATCAAGACAACCTTGACTACAGCTCCAGTGTTAGTGTTACCCACAACTTCAAGGTCCTATACAGTCTATTGTGATGCTTCGAGGATTGGCTTGGGAGCGGTGTTGATGCAGGATGGTTGGGTGATTGCCTACACGTCCAGGAAGTTGAAGGTGCATGAGAAAAACTACCCTGTTCATGATCTCGAGTTGGCAGCGATTGTTCACGCTCTGAAGATATGGCGTCATTATTTATATGGTGTTCCTTGTGAGATATTCACAGATCACCGGAGTTTGCAACACATATTCAGGCAGAAGGATCTCAATTTGCGCCAGCATAGGTGGTTGGAGTTGGTAAAGGACTATGATATCACTATATTATACCACCCGGGGAAGGCCAATATGGTGGCCGGCACCTTGAGTCGCCGGGCAGAGAGTTTGGCATACCTTCATGCAGCTGAGAGGCCTCTAGCCTTAGATATTCAGTCCTTAGCCAGTCAGTTCGTGAGATTGAATCTTTCTGAGCCTTGTCGGGTATTAGCTTGTGTGGTTGCTCGATCTTCCCTTTATGACCGTATCAAAGAGCACCAGTATGGTGATCCCCACCTTTTGGTTCTTCAGGATAGATTCCAACGGGGTAATGCGAGGGATGTGACCATAGGTGATGACGGGGTGATGAGGATGCAGGGCCGTATTTGTGTACCCAACGTAGATGGGCTTCGGGAGTTGATTCTTGAGGAGGCCCATAGTTCGCGGTATTCCATCCATCCGGGTACCGCGAAGATGTACCATGATCTGAGACAACACTATTGGTGGCGAAGGATGAAGAAGGATATAGTGGAGTTTGTAGCCAAGTGTCTCAACTGTCAGCAAGTCAAATGTGAGCATCAGAGACCGGGAGGGTTACTTCAGCAGATTGAGCTTCCAGAGTGGAAGTGGGAGCGGATCACCATGGAATTTGTGGTTGGACTTCCTCGGACTTTAAGGAAGCATGAAGCTATTTGGGTGATTGTGGACCGACTGACCAAATCAGCCCATTTCATTCCAGTGCTGACTACATGTTCATCTGAGAGGTTGGCTAAGATTTATATCAGAGAGATTGTTCGCCTCCACAGTATCCCAGTATCTATCATTTCAGAAAGAGGTACACAACTCACCTCATGATTTTGGTGAGTCGTTCAGCAGGAGTTAGGCATCAGGGTAGAGTTGAGTACAACTTTTCACCCTCAGACGGATGGGTAATCCGAGTGCACAATTCAGATTCTCGAGGATATGCTCTATGCCTGTGTGATAGATTTTGGAGGATCATGGCACCGATACTTGCCACTTGCAGAGTTTGCTTATAATAACAACTACCGGTCCACCATTCAGATGGCGCCGTATGAAGCTTTGTATGGTAGGTGGTGCAAGTCTCCATTGGGGTGGTTTGAGCCGGGCGAGGCCAGATATTTGGGTACAGACTTGGTTCCGGATGCCCCGGACAAGGTGAAGGTGATTCAGAAGAGACTTCGCACAACTCAGTCCAGGAAGAAGAGTTATGCGGACCAGAAGGTTCGTGACTTGGCATTTATGGCTGGTGATCGGGTTTTTCTTCGGGTATCGCCTATGAAGGGCGTCATGAGGTTCGGGAAGAAAGGAAAGCTTAGTGCGAGATTTATTGGCCCTTTTGAGGTGTTGCGACGTGCTGGGGAGGTTGCCTATAAGCTAGATCTGCCTCCCAGCCTAGCAGGGGTTCATCCGGTATTCCATGTCTCCATACTCCGGAAGTATCACGGTGACCCGACTCATGTTTTGGATTTCAGCTAAGTCCAGTTGGACAAGGATCTATCATATGTTGAGGAGCTTGTGGATATATTGGACAGGCAGGTCAGAAAGCTCAGATCGAAGAATATTGCCTCAGTTAAGGTTCAGTGGAGGGGTCAGCCAGTCGAGGAGGCGACTTGGGAGACCGAGCAGGATATGCGAAGTCAGTACCCTCATATTTTCACAGCTTCAGGTATGTTTCTATACTCGTTGGAGGACGAAAGATTTTCTTAAGAAGGGGAGGATGTAACGACCCGGTCGGTCGTTTTGAGAGTAAGTGCCCCGATCCCCTAATAACCACTTATCCCATGTCTATTTATGTCGGAGCGTTGAGTGATGAAATCCAGAATGAATTTGGACTCATAGTCCTTAAATGTGGATTTTAGCCTTTGAAATCAGGCTGTAGCTAAAGCTGTGTGAAGACGGATCTGGAATGGAATTCTGTTGACTCCATTAGCTCCATTGGGTGATTTCGGGGTTAGGAGCGTGTTCGGAATGTGTTTTTGAGATCGGTTGTAGATTTAGGCTTGAATTGGCAAAAGTTAGAATTTCGGCGATTTTGGCCGATAGGTGAAATTTTGATATCGAACTCGGAATGAAATTCCGAAAGCGACAGCAAGTTCGTAATGCCATTTGTGACCTGTGTGAAAAATTTGAGGTAATTCAGATGAGTTTTGACGTGTTTCGGCATCGGATGTGAATTCTAGAAATTTCAGAAGTTCTTAGGCTTGAATCTATGCATAATTGATGATTTTGATGTTATGAGATGTGTTTTTAAGGCTCGACCAAGTTTGAACAAGGTATTAGGGTCAGTTGGTAGGTTTGGTTAAGGTCCCGAGGGCCTCGGGGTTGTTTCAGATGCCTAATTGGTGAATTTGGGACTTTAAGAGCAGTTGAACCATTTCTGGTTCTGGTGTCTCGCACCTGCGATGGTTTTTCCACAGGTGCGGACACGCAAGTGCGAAGGGGGTGCACGCAGGTGCGGACGTAGTTCAGGCTGGGCAGAATCGCAGGCGCGGAAGAATATCCGCAGGTGCGGAGCCGCACCTGCGACCCAGCCACCGCAGATGCGATCCCAGGCCTTTTAATGAGTTTCCGCACCTGCGATTGTGTTTCCACAGGTGCGGCACCGCATGTGCGATCCCAAGGTCGCAGGTGCAAAATCCCTGAGCTGGTTATACCAAAATTGGAGGGTTTGAAATTCATAACTCCAAAATCGATTGAGAGCTCAGGATTTGGCGATTTTCAGTGGAATTTGAAAAGGAGAATCATAGGTAACGTTTTCTAACCTTAATCCATCTGTATATAAATAATCTCAACCAATTTCCTATATCTAATCAATGAAATTGGATGAAAAACCATGAAATTGGGATGAAACTTCCCCAAGTAGAAATCTAAGGATTCAGGGAGATTTAGACGTCGGATTTTGTTGATTCTTGTTCGAGTGAGTTCATGAGAGAATGGGTGTTCGGGAAATATAATTTTTACCCGATTCCGAGACGTGGGCCCGGGGGAATTTTTGGGCGAATTTCCTAATTTCGTGTATTAGCTTAGAAATAATTTGCTATTTTGTTTCCTTGAAGTTATACTTACATTATGCAATCGAATTGAATAGATTTGGGCCACCTGGAGTCGGATACTCGTGGCAAAAGCGTGGTATTGGGTTGATTAGCGCAGTCAAGGTAAGTGGCTTGCCTAACTCTGTGGGGACTTCCCTTTAGGCATTTTTATACTGATTTTGTTACTTGGACACCGTGTACGTGAGGTGACGAGTGCATACACGGGTCATTGTTGCTAAAATTCCATTTTTCCTTCCATGCCTAAGGGGTCATGCACCCTAAATCACTCATTTTCATTCCTATATTATTGTTTCCTGTCTTAACTGAGTAGTTAGCTTAAGAATAAGCTTGCCTACCTGTCCTTACTTGATTTCCTCTTATTTCCTACTAGTTGCACCATGCTTAGGTAGTTTTACTCTATTGCCTGTTGCTTTTCCTGAACTGTTTAATTTAGCCGTATTCGACATACTTCTGCATTGCAATTTAAATTGGGACTACGGATCGAGATTTGGGAGCTTTCCCCCTCTACTGCATTGCATATTTAAATTGGGACTACATACCAAGATCCAGGAGCTTTCCCCCTGTACTAAAGTGCATATTTAAATTAGGACTATGGACGGAGATCCGAGAGTTTTCCCCCTGTATTGCATAGCATATTTAAATTGGGACTACGGACTGGGATCCGGGAGCTTTCCCCTTGTACTGCATTGCATATTTAAATTGGGACTACGGACTGGGATCCGGGAGCTTTCCCCTTGTACTGCATTGCATATTTAATGTTGAGATATATGCTGTGCTGAACTGAGGACTCTCTTTCTATTATTAATTCTTCTAGTTTCATTAATCCTGTTTATCATTGCTTATCTATATTTCACTGCTTTAAATTTATAATTGACTTGTTTTAAAACTCAGTAGAGCCTTAAACTGACCTCGTCACTACTTGACTGGGGTTAGGCTTGGCACTTACGGAGTACCGAATGTGGAGTACTCATGCCTTTTTCTGTGCATGTTTCCTCCATGTGCAGATCCAGGTACCAGTACACAGTACAGTGGCTAGGCGCATCTTAGCACCTGCTTAGGAGACCGCGAGGTAATTCTGCAGCGTCCGCAAGATCTCACGAGTCCCCTTCCTACTCTAGTATAGATATAGGAGATATATAGATACATTTTCCTGATTCCTTTTATAGAGCTGCAATAGTTCAGAGTTTGTGACTTTGTGATGTTCTGGGTTTTGGGAAAGTAAAAGCTGTAAATGCCAAGCGGCTAACATTTTATAGTATTGCTTCTTCTTTACTGTTTCTATTATTGTTTTTCCTTATTTTCCGCAAATTTTAGGCTTACCTAGTCGTAGAGACTAGGTGCCGTCACGAGACCGTTCGGAGAGTAATCCGGGTCGTGACAATAACGAGTCTGTACCAAATAACTGGAATAACGTTGGAGGAATCTCGTAGCGGTGGTGCATTAAAAGAACTCATCGAAGCACCCCGAGTAATCAGATATATGAACCGGGCTGGTCCCGAGCCCGTATCGAAATAATTTGTTGTTGAAAAGCAAAATCCACCGAATCTCTTAGAACCTCGAGACCTCCTAGTCTCCTTAGCATCCCCTTTTCCTTATCCCGGACACATTCTAACATCTAGGCAATTTCTACCACTAGCCGAAATGAAGTATCACTTTTCCTGAGTCGTACACAATTTTACAATCATAATTAAGTAATTTAATGAGTCTGGGGACTCGCCCTTTGGCTATATGAACCGAAGTAGGAGTATGACTAGCTAACTTATCCAACCTGATGGCATATCCTGACACCGTCATGGTGACCCAACGCAACCGTTCAAACCCTATGCGCCACTCATTATAGAGAGCCCGAGAAACAAACTCTTCCAATAGAATTTATGAGAACTGAGTCAAGTAGTTGGTATTGCAATTGCTGGTCGTCCTCTTAATAAACCTTCTACAAACACCGACGGTCAATTTCTTCTTTTTCTATGCTGACTCAACACTACTGAGTTACCCCATTTATTCATATGCTTTTCGTTATTCTTTGGGGGTAACCCTTATCCTAATTAATGCACAATAATCCCAAGCGTAAGGCTCTATACAGAAAATTCCACGAACCATATAGTCTAAAAGCTTGTCAACCACTGTACTTCCTCTGGAGCACCCCAAAATCCGTAACCGTGACTTCCACGTTGAGTAAACCTTCGTATGTCCCAGCTTCATCTCTAGCAAAATTCTCAGGCTTTATACATTCTAGGCCCAAAATCGATATAACACATGACCCCGAAATTTATTCCTTGACGGTGGACTTCCCCACTTGGCACGAAGTCATAGGTCACAACCTCTGACAAACCACTATGTTAAACTTCACAACTCATATAAATTAACCTCATTACTTTCAACTATCCCCTTGTTATGCAATATTGGAGTAGCTATAAACCCTTATGGAATCTGGACTAGCCCAACATGTACCGACTAAGATAGAACCTCCGCGTCTAGATCTATTTGAGACTGTACCATAGGTGTTGATGTTCGAGATTTAGACTGAGCTCTGCTTCTGTCCTTCCCCTAATCGTAGTTGTCATTGGGGCTTCATCTCTTGTACGGTTGTAGACGCCTTGCGTGTTGTCAAGATTTGTGAGAGGACAAGAATAGACAAGTTCAATCATCAATCATAGAATAAATTCGCACGATACAGTAGAATAGAAGTGAGATTGCTCCAAACTTCATAGCCTATGAGAGATAAGTATAGACGTCTCCGTACCAATCCTCCAGACTCTACCAAGTTTGTTCGTGAATTGTGAGACCTAGGTAACCTAGTGCTCTGATACCAACTTGTCACGACCCAAATTTCCTAACCTTACGGATCGTGATGGCGCCTAACACCATACTTGCTAGGTAAGCCAATATTAGAATTCGATTAACTACTTCCTTTTATTTTCCATTTAAACATGATAAACAATTTTAAAATGAACTTAATCTAATGATTTTCAACGAAAAAGATAAAATAATGAACAATTAACTAAACCGAGCCACGAACTAATTATATAAATAACTCAGAAACTACCCCAGGGTCTGGCGTCACAATTCACGAACTACTAAAGAATACTACAAATAACGGGCTGAAAGAAATAATGTGTAACTGTTCTGAATCAAATAAAACAGTAGTCTCAATATTATAGCGAAGACTCTCGGGATCTTCGAATGCCGGCAGATATACCTCGTGTCTCCTAAAAGAGATAGGTAGCAGCTCTAAATATCTCTACTGTTGGTTTGTACCTGGATCTGTACAAAAGAGTGCAACGTGTAGTATCAATACAACCGACCCCATGTACTAAGTAAGTGCCGAGCCTAACCTCGACGAAGTAGTGATGAGGCTAAGGCGGGGCATTAACAATATATATATATATATATAACCTGTGACAATAATATATACAATAACGCAATAGAACAATTCTACACGAACAAGAAAATATAACTGAAACAATAAATAAAATAACTCAGTCACCTATTCCAGGCCTCAGCTGTCACCAAAACCTCACACAAGTTTCAAAATTTCCAAACTTTACTTTAAAATAACCATATGTGAAGAATATGAGAAAAACCGTGGAGTAAAATAATAGATTTCCGAATCTGTATAATTAAAACTAGTAAAACACACTCATCCTTCCTTTTCACTGTCCTGTTGCAGCGTGCAACCCGATCCCACCTGTCCACCCTTATCACTATCATTTTTTCCCTGTCCACCCTTGTCACTATCATTTATCCACCCTTATCACTATCAATTATCCACCCTTATCACTATCAATATCCACCCTTATCACTATCAATTTATTCATGTATCGCAACTTTCACAGTTCAGGCCAAGCCTTTCACAACACTTTTATCTCAACAAACAATAAACAGAGAATTATACTCCTCATAACTCATCAATATTATCACAGAAAAATGAAATCAACATGAACATATATATTTTTACGTCTCGTAAAACAATGCCAAAATGCTCAAACTTTCTGTATCACAAGGGGACCCAATAAACATCAAATACTCTTCCAAAGTAACCAAAACAATATTCAACAACAGGGAATAAGGCCAAGTAGTCGACTAAACAATAATGAACATATGACAATTAAGCCAGGAATCAATTTATATTGGAAACGGGGAAAGGATCATGTTTAACAACCAATTTGGTGGTGCATAGATACTCGTCACCTCACCTATACACCACACACATGCAATTCACATAGAAAATAAGTGGGGATTCCTATTCCCTCAAGTCATGGTTAAACCAAGCACTTACCACAATTTCGCAGGCCACTCACTGCTCAATTACAGTTTTTTCCTCTAGAATCTTGTTTTAACTTGCTCAAATATAATCATAATTAACTTAATATCATTAATTAATGCTAAAGGAACTATCTTTATTGAAAATTATAGTTTTTCCTAAATTTTCTCAAAAAAAGTGAAAACCCGACCCCGTTTCTCTTGGTCTAAACTCGGGGTTCGGACCAAATTACGTTTACCCATTCACCCACGAACCCAAATATATAATGTATTTAGAAATCCGACATCAATTCGAGGTAAAGATTCGATTTTTTACAAAATTCCCTATTCTACCCAAACCCTCAATTTTTACCATGAAAATTCTTAATTTTTGATTTAAAAGAATGAAAAACAATGAGTAATTGAAAGAGTAAAGTTTAGAATTGATTACCAATGATTTGGGGATGATAGTTGGTGAATAAATTCGTTCCTAGGGATGTGGGGTTCGAAAATATGAAGAAGATGAAGTCTGCCCGGTTTTTAAAATGTTTAAATATGCCTTGGCCAGCCTCTTATGCGTTCGTGACAGAAGGGCTACGTTCACGTAGGGCTCAGGTCTGATGGCTTACGCGTTCGCACTGACTGGGCCACGTTCGAGGAGCATTAGATCCTTGGGCCTCTGCGTTCGCACAAGAAGAAACGCGTTCGCATAGAGGAAATCCAGGCGGCTCCCCCAGGCCTAAATAACTCTACGCGTTCGCTGGGCCCAACCGCGTTTGCATAGAGCAAAACGACCCCCCACCTATTTACCCTGTGCGTTCGCGAGGAATGGAGTGCGAACGCAATGCACACAAGAGCTTTGCACCAGCAACAACAACGACAGCAGAAAGTTCAAGTGTAAAAATATCTCGTGGCTTATCCGAAACTCACCCGAGCCCTCGGGGCTCTAAAAAAACATGCATGCAAGTCTAAAAATATCATACGGACTTGCTCGTGCGATCAAATCATGAAAATAACATGTAAAACTATGAATTAAACTCCAAAACTCATCATTTTCATCAAGAACACTTAAAGTTCTTAACTCTTTAACCGGACGTCTGAATCACGTCAAATAACTCCGTTTTTTACTAAATTTCACAGTGAACCTTTAAATACTATAAAAAATCTTTACCGGGCTACGGAACCAAAATACGGGCCCGATGCTAATGATTTCAAACATTAATTCTTTCTTTCTATTTCATAAATATTTCAGCAAAATAATTTCTTTCAAAAATTGAGTTCTAAGGCTTGGGACCTCGGAATTCATTTCCGGGCATACGCCCGTGTCCCATATTTCACTACGGACCTCTCGGAATCAACGGAACACAGATCCAGGTCCGTTTACTCAAAATGTTGACCAAAGTCAACTATAATAACATTTTATCTCTAGAAATTACTATTTCTCATATTTTCACATAAAAGCTTTCTGGTTTCACGCCCAGACTGCACACGCAAATCGAGGTATTTAAAATTAATCTTTTTATGGCTATCAAGCCCAGAACAGAGTCTAAAAATCATAAAATGACCCCTTGGGTCATCACAACTAACCTCGTCGAAGTAGTAACGAGGCTTTTAGTTAAAATATGCTCATTAATAAACATTATAATGTAAACTAGCAATAGAACTATACAACAAAATAATAGAACAGAGTACACAATGCGACTGTACAAAGCAATAACAGAGTGCCAGAAAGAATCACAATTCAGTAGTTTCCAGCATCTTAACCAGCCCTTTCCTTAGAACGAGAGCCCATGAACCACAACAATCACCTCAAAACTTTCATAGTGTGAAAGACGTACTCAAGACATCAAATCTAACAGCACAACAACACCCTTCGTGCATTTATCTCATACTCACCATATATGCGTAAAATAGTACCAACCAAATGATAAAAATACCGATAATAGAAATGACAAGGAAGGAAAACGCAAGCAGTAATAATAAGCGAGAATGTACAGAATAATATCAGTAACAGACTAAGCAGAGCGCATGGAGCACAGAGGTAATGACCACAATTAGGAAAAAGGTTATAATTTCAAATAACTAGCATGATGGAGGCGCGAAGATGGATATAACAAATAAGAGAAGGGGAGAGGGGTACATGTTCTTTATAATGCAACAAATAGAGGCATAACTGGTCAACATGGAAGAAGACCCGTACCTAAGTTCAACGAAACAGGTATGACATGTGTGCAATCATAACAACAGAAAGTAGGCATGATGTTTACAAATTAAACAAGTAGAAGGCATATGCACCACAACAACGATTGGAATAAAGAATAAGGACAAAACAGTGATAACAAGTCACATAAGATCTGTAAGTACGACAGTAACAATTCAAGGTAAGTCATGAAGATTTATGCAAGAAAAGAATATCATAACATAATGCATGTCCCTCTTCCTTACTTGCACGAAAACACCCATCGTGCCATGAACTCACAATGATACAAAAGTATAAAAGTACAAATGCAATGGAACGACATCAACCTTCGTGCTTTTACTCATAAATGACATGCCACGGCATCACCATTTATGCCAAACAAATTCTCAATTGTTGCTTCCCAAGCCAACAATGACTCAATGAACCCTCAAGGGCCATAAAATTCAAGTACTTCCACAAATATCACAATTTATCAACAACACAAGTATGGAATCTAGCATCTCAAAATAGTGTCCATAGAAACTTATTAATGACCATACATAGAGATGATCGAATTAGACACATCACTGTATCCTAAGAATTTCCATCAAATTGATTAAGTTATATTAGGCTAAGTCTCGACTCTAACATTTAGTACTACGTTCTTAATATCTAGAAGTAAAGTGAGGCATGAAGCAAGTAGGTTGTGTAATTCTACAAGTCACAATTATAACATAATCTACCCCCCGAGTATGATTGACCCTGGCACATACATATACGCTTGTAACCTCATATATGTATCACCCTCGCATGTATCAAACAATGACAAATAGGAGGAAAAAACCCCCTCAACAAAGCTAGAAAAAACACTTACCTCAACTTGGCTAACTCCACACTCAGTTTTCTCTTTTCCCTTATAAATTCATCCCCCGCTCATCTCAATCTAGCCAAAGACGACTTGAATAAATCACACAATGCAAGAGGAAACAATTTCAATTAATAAAGCTGTGATTTTTATTCAATTTCTAGAAAGTCAACAAAAGTCAACTCCTCGGGCCCGCACCTTAGAATCCGATAAAATTTACAAAACTCGAACACCCACTCCGATACGAGTTCAACCATACAAAAATTATCAAGTTCCGAAACCAATTCGCTCTTCAAATCATCAATTTACATTTTGAAAACTTTCTTCAAAAATTACCATTTTCCTCAACTTAAAACACGATTTAAATGATAAAAATAAAGATAAAATTAAGGAATATAATAAATTCTAGGTGTAGAACACTAACCCAATTGATTTGGTTTAAAACCCCGCAAAGAATCACTCAAAATCGAGCTTTACAAGTCAAAATGTGATAAAAATGGTTTAACCATCGATTTGGGATTATATTCTGTCTGCCCAGGTTTTTATGCATCGCGAACGCGACGACAAGCTCGCGAACGCGGAGAAGGAAAATCATGACGGCTCACCATTGGCCTAAGCGAACACGAGGATAGGAATGCAAACGCGAATGAGGGAAAATCATAAGTACGCGTTTGCAGATAGAAGAATGTGAACGCGTAGAGGAAGCAGTCACCAGTGCCCAGGGCCTGGTTTGCACTACGCAAACGCGGAAGAAAGTATGCGAACGCGAAGAAGGAGGAAGCTGACTTTCGCGTTCGCGAGCGTATTCATGCGAACGCGATGAACAAATATTCCCTCCTCCAAGATAACTCATTACGAACGTGGAGGAGGAGTCGCGAACGCGAAGGAGAAAACCAGTTGGCAGATATCAGCAGTCCAAAAATAGAATGAAATGGCCCGTAGCTCTTCCGAAACACACTAGAGACCCCTGTGACCCCGTCTAAGGATCTACAACCTAACACGGACTCGCTCGGGGTCTAAAAATCATCAAAATAAACTAAAACCACGAATCAGACGCCAAAACAGACAAAGATCAAACATAAACTTCAAGAACTTAAGAATTGCACCCGAGCTCCGAACTATATCAAATAAACTCCAATTGGCCTCAAATTTTACACAAAAGTTAACTTTTCCATTATGGACCTACTCCAACTTCCGGAATTGGATTCCGACCCCGATGTCAAAAAGTCCACTCCCGGTTAAACTTTTCAAAAATCCAACTTTCGCCATTTCAAGACTAATTCAACTACGGACCTCCAATTTACAATATGGACGCGTTCCTAAGTCTAAACTTACCCCACGGAGCTAACAGAACTGAGGAAACTCCATTCCAAGGTTAAATGCTTAAAAGTCAAACTTGGTCAATTCTTCCAACTTAGAACTTAAATCTTGAAGTTCATTCTTCCAAATCGATTCCAGATAACTTGAAATCCAACACCGACGACTTACGCAAGTCAAAAATACTTCGTGCGACGATATTCGGACCCTCAAAACACTGAGCGAAGTGCAGATACTCAAGACGACAGGTCAGGTCGTTACATCCTCCATCACTTAAACACATGTTTGTCCTCTGACGTGCCAAGAGTCTTCCTAAAGCTATTAAACAACGGTTTAACCCTACTAAGAACAAACTCGGGAGTGATCCCACGTCACCCTTCTCCACATAAGTCCAACAACACAACCCTATTAGAGATCCTTGCTTCAACCTTAGTCTTTAAACCTTAGGACCCCATTTTTATGATCCAGAATTCATTACAAGACCCGAATCTCACATACAGACACTGTAGAAGTCTGAACCAATTTTATCAAATCATGACCATAAGCTAAGATGTAATCACACGACGTACCACATCATTTCCATCTATACAGTAGGAACTAATGACCACCATTACTGCCCAAAAATAAATCCGGTGCCGATTGCAAACCTCATATCGGTTAGAACCTCGTTCAAAAACCTTCATACCTCACCGATGATGCAAGTAACAGGCATAATCGCTTAACCACTCAGCTGGTCAATGAACCAAGAAACTCACTCGCCCGACTAGGGCCATTGCTCAAATCCTCAACAAAATATAGTGTGATTCTTCCAACCCTTACTCATCCAATACAATAGCGCAAATCTCAGGTCTAGAAACCTCATCTCAGCCAATGCAAGCAGCCACACCGACAAGTATCAACTATAATCATATGAATCCACACATAATCCGCTTCCATACACTAACAAGTAATAACTCAGACATGACAAATACTAGAGAGAGATAAATAAGGAAACCACTAAATAAGCTAGACAGACAGGGAAATTTTAGCACTTCACTATGATCTTTTCTAACAAGGTCAAAACAAAATACACGAAACAGAAATAAGGAGTGACATTTCATCACTGTACTGTTGCGGCGTGCAACCCTATCCCATCATGTCAACCCACATGGGGTACCCATCGAGCCATAATACTCGGGCTCACTGATCACATGTGCATCAACATCAAGCACACAGAGTGCACAAAATATAACTGTGGGGAAATCATTAGGAACAAACAATTATGGGAAAGACAAGCACAACTATGGTGCAATAAGATAAGCGGCATCACAAAGGCCACATCGCCCATAGTGCCACGAGGCCTAAACTGAACAGCAATATGCCTGCGAAGGATCATGTAAACCTCAGAACCCATCGTAGTATACGAGAGAAAAATATAACATAAACCAAGGCGCGGATAACATCCATTCCGCCCGATGATGCGCAAGAGCAAGCAAATCCAGTCTGATGCAGAAACACATTCTCATTAGGCTCAAAATAATCCCCAACCAAATTCTGATCATCCTCAAACATGTAATAAACCTTTCAAAAGTGTATAGCAACCTTTCCCTAATACCTACCATTAATCATCCAATCTTCTACACTCCTTCACAACTCGCAATTAAGGAATAGTTCGCCAACAAGAACATTCAGTCTCTGAGCCTCACGAGTACCAGAATTTTCATACCCAATCCCAACACCGCTACTCAAATGGCTGACACGTAACTCATACTACATCATCTTTCGCTAATGCACCCATAAACCAAAACACAATGCATCTGCCAACAGGCGTTCTGGTGAAAACACATAGTGTCAGCCAAAACCTTAAACACCAAAAATCGTCCGTACCATCAAGAACTTATATCCTTCCCTTTAAAATTAACTGAAACCTTATACATGCAACCTTTCAACCTCACGCGGTGCATTACTTCTGACATGCTAATTTGCAACACTACGAAAGTCTCACAGTCAACTCTGAACCATAAGCAATATAGCTCTTATACCTGTAAAAAGCATCCACTCGGACCGTGGTCATAACCATGATAAGTTTTTCGGAACTCAGTAACACATAATCAAGTAATCAGAACCAATCGCCGCTAACTCAACCGGGTTGCATAGACTGGCAACCCAAAAGTAACTCAATCCGATATGACCTCCCTAAGGGAACTTCCTGGGGACCCGAAGCCATTTCTTGCATCATTCCAACATTGACATGTAGACTCTTCTTGACAAGGAAACATTGTAGATCCAATTAACTTTCACTGCCATTTTCAATGGCCATTAAAATAAATAACCAAGAAACCCGTGCTACACCAGCATATGCCCATTAAAATAAATAACCAAACAATCTCCCTGTATGAAAATTGATACGGCCCATGACCCTACAATCCGATCGTCTTTAGCAGACTCCACCACTTAGCTCGAAGCCATAGAACACCCTATCAGCAACCCAAGGTGCCATATCTTCACAGCATGCCTCGATCTCGCACGACTATTTAGCTGAATACTTCAAAACTCATGCAATGTTGATCATAGAACACCCCGAAGACCCTGCCAAGCATTTACACATCATTGCAATAGTCAACAACTTCCCCAAATGCTCTGAAATGATGACATATGCACTCAACCGAATGGAAACCTCATACGAGACACACGATCCAAACTCATTAGGGAGGAGATGGCTCACTGATTATACTCGAATCGACACCTCGCCATGAGCTCACCTTAATCACAATAGCCTTGCCACCAGCCAATCTTCCCAGATCTGTGCTTACCAACCAGACCTATGAACCCGCCTCATACCACAACTGAATGACTAGAATATTTAACACTGCATCCGCTTCTGAGGCTAGACAACATATCACAATGATAATCAAGCATTCATAGCCCGTCGTAATCCATTTGCAGCATCACCGATCGTCGACACATAGCGAATACTGAGCGCACCCCATCACATATGAGCGATCGAGAAGAGTCAAAGTCATAGATTTTAAGCTGAAACAAGGCCGCACGATGAGGAAATAAGAAAGTGAAATTTTCCTAAATACCCTGTAGCCTCCAGAAGATAGGTATGGACGTCATCATACTGATCTGCAGGATTCTACTAGACACTTGCTCATGACTCGTAGAACCTAAAAACCTAGTGCTCTGATACCACCTTGTCACGACCCAAAAATCACAGGTTATGATGGAAGCTAACTTGACCCATTAGGTAAGACAATTAACAAAAAGGTACAAACCAAATGAACTTATAGGAAATTAAATTACGATTTATCTGAACTTTTACAAATTAACCCAAGAACTGGTAGTATGAATCATGAGCTTCTAGGATTTAGAATTTAAAAAGAAAATATAAATAATCACACTATCTGTTTGAAAACTACATGAACATATTAATAATGTCTAAAACTACCAAGGACAAGTGGCAGCTTCTATCCAGAATACACGAATATCTTTAGGGTCAGCTCCCAACTTCTTCAGTAGCTCCGCTCCACTAGTCTGCACGGAGTGTGCAGAAGTTCAGTATCAGTACAACTGACCCCATGTACTGGTAAGTATCTTGACTAACCTCGTCGAAGTAGTAACGAGGATTTTATTTAAAAGATGCTCACTAATAAACATTATAATGTAAACTAGCAATAAAACTATACGACAGAATAATAAAATAGAGTACACAATGCGACTGTACAAAGCAATAACAAAGTGCCAGAAAGAATCACAATTCAATAGTTTCCAGCATCTTAACCAGCCCTTTCCTTAGAACGAGAGCCCATGAACCAAAACAATAACCTCAAAAATTTCATAGTGTGAAAGAAGTGCTCAAGACATCAAATCTAACGGTACGACAACACCCTTCGTGCATGTATCTCATCCTCACCATATATGCGTAAAGTAGTACCAACCAAATGATAGAAATACCTATAATAACAAGGAAGTAAATACGCAAGCAGTAATAATAAACGAGAATGTACAGAAGAACATCAGTAACAGACTAAGCAGAGAGCATAAAGGTAATGACCACAATTAGGAAAAGGGTTATAATTTCAACTAACTAGCATGATAGAGGCGTGAAGATGGATATAACAGATAAGAGAAGGGAGAGGGTTACATGTTCTTTATAATGTAACAAATAAAGGCATAAATGGCCAACATGGAAGAAGACCTGTACCTAAGTGCAACGAAACAAGTATGACATGTGTGCAATCATAACAGCAGAAAGTAGGCATGATGCTTACAAATTAAACAAGTAGAAGACATATGCAACACAATAAAGATTGAGATAAATAATAAGGATAGAACAGTGAAAACAAGTCACATAAGAACTATAAGTACGCCAATAAACAATTCAAGGTAAGTCATAAAGATATATGCAAGAAAAGAATATAATAACATAATGCATGTCTCTCGTCCTTATTTGCACGGAAATACCCATCGTGCCATGAACTCGCAATGATACAAAAGTATAAAAGTACAAATGCAATGGCACGATATCACCCTTCATGCTATTACTCACAAATGACATGGCACGACATCACCCTTCTTGCTTTTACTCTAAATAATATGGCACGGCATCACCCTTCGTGCTTTTACTCAAAATAATATAGAACGACATCACCCTTCATGCTTTACAATTTTCCTCACATTATAATGAATATAAATAATGGCACGACATCTCCCTTCGTGCTTTACACTCTTCCTGACATGACAATGAATATAAACAATAGCACGACATCACCCTTCGTGCTTTACATTCTTCTTCACCAACATATGAATATCAATAAAATGGAAAGGCAAGGAGAATAAATAACATCGAGGAGAGTGTTCAAATGGATATTCCAAACAAATTCTCAATCGCTGCTTCCCAAGCCAACAATGACTCAATGAACCCTCAAGGGCCATAAAATTCAAGTACTTCCACAAATCCCACAATATATCAACAACATAAGTATGGAATCTAGCATCTCAAAATATCGGCCAGAGCAACTTATTAATGACTATACATAGAGATGACCGAATTAGACACATCAATGTACCCTAAGAATTTTCATCAAATTGATTAAGTTATATTAGGCTAAGTCTCGACTCTAACATTTAACACTACGTTCTTAATATCTAGAAGTCAAGTGAGGCATGAAGCAAGAAGGTTATGTAATTCTACAAGTCACAATTATAACATAATCTATCCCCCGCGCATGATTGACCCTGGAACATACATATGCGCTCGTCACCTCATATATGTATCACCCCCCCATATAGCAAACAATGACAAATTAGAGGGAAAAAACCCCTCAACAAAGCTACGCAAAACACTTACTCAATTCGGCTAACTCCACACTCAATTTTCACTTTTCCTTTACAAATTCATCTCCGCTTATCTCTATCTAGCCAAAGACGACTTGAATACATCACCCAATGCAAGAGGAAACAATTTCAATTAATAAAGCTGTGATTTTTATTCAATTTCTAAAAATTCAACAAAAGTCAACTCCTCGGGCCCTCACCTCGGAATCCGATAAAATTTACAAAACCCGAACACCCACTCCGATACGAGTTCAACTATACAAAAATTATCAAGTTCCGAAACCAATTCGCCCTTCAAATCATCAATTTACATTTTGCAAACTTTCTTCAAAAACCACCATTTTCCTCAACTCAAAACAAGATTTAAATGATAAAAATAAAGATAAAATTAAGGAATATAATATATTCTAGGTGAAGAACACTTACCCAATCGATTTGCTTGAAAATCTCGACAAAGAATCACTCGATATCGAGCTTTACAAGTCAAAATGTGATAAAAATGGTTAACCCTCGATTTGGGATTATATTCTGCCTGCCAAGGTTTTTATGCATCGCGAACGTGGAGATGCGGTCGCGTTCGCGAAGAAGAAAATGAAGGCTGTTCCGTTTGGTCATCGCGAACGCGACGATAAGCTCGCGAACACGGAGAAGGAAAAACATGACGGCTCACCATTGGCCTACACGAATGGGGGGATAGGAATGCGAACGCGAAAGAGGGAAAATCATAAGTACGCATTCGAGGACAGAAGAATGCAAACACGTAGAGGGAACAATCACCAGTGACCAGGGCCTGGTTTGCACTACGTGAACGCGGAAGAGAGTATGTGAACGCGAAGAAGGAGGAAACTGACTTTTGCGTTCGCGAGCGTATTCATGCGAACGCATGAAGAAATATTCCCTCATCCAAGATTACTCATCGTGAACGCGGAGGAGTAGTCGCGACGGGAAGGAGAAAACCAGATGGTAGATATCAGCAGTCCAAAAATAGAAGGAAATGGCCCGTAGCCCATTCGAAACACACCCGAGACCCCTAGGACCCTGTCTAAACACACAGACAAGCTCTATAATCTAACACAGCCTCACTCGGGGTCTCAAATAATCAAAATAACCTTTAAAAAAACGAATCAAACGCCAAAACGCATGAATATCAAACTTAAACTTCAAGAACTTATAGAACCGCAACCGAGCGTCCGAACCATATCAAATAAATTCGATTGACCTCAAATTTTACACACAAGTTATCTTTGCCATTATGGACCTACTTCAACTTCCGGAATCAGAATTCGACCTCGACATAAAAAATTGCACTCCTGTTCAAACTTCTAAAAAATCCAACTTTCGCCATTTCAAGATTAATTCAACTACTAACCTCCAATTTACAATCCAGACGCATTCCAAAGTCCAAAATCACCCCACGGAGCTAACAGAACTAACGGAACTCCATTCCAAGGTCAAATGCTAAAAAGTCAAACTTGGTCAATTCTTCTAACTTAAACTTAAATCTTGAAGTTCATTCTTCCAAATCAATTCCAGATAACTTGAAAACCAACACCGAAGACTTACGCAAGTCAAAATACATTGTGCAGCAATAATCGAGCTCTCAAAACACTAAGCAAAGTGCATATACTCAAAACGACAGGTCGAGTCGTAACATCTGTATGGATTTACACATAAATTCCAATTAAGCAGCTTTAACCAATATGATTCATGTAGTAATTTAACTCATACACAAGACCATATTCAAAAAAAACATAATTTTTGACAAACAGCAAAATCATACTCATGATAACAACAAAACTAAACTTTTACATTGTTAAGAATAATACCTTGATAGCAGCAAGAAAATAAAACAAAAAGAGAAAATATGTCTCTGAAAACTTGAGTAAATCAGCAGGAAAATCAAATAGAAAACCAAAGAATTCCTAGTCCAAGCTTAACCAAAAGCCAGTAGAGTAGGAAAATAGTAGGATTTTTGAAGACAGGAAAGTGATATATATTTTTTGTTTTTGAAATACCAAGGCTGGTTTTTCAGATGTTTTTGAAATTGGAGAGAAAATACTTAAGGCAGTGCAAATTCAGTGTGTTCTTCAGAAATTCTCTCTGTGTGTGTAATGAAGAAAAGTGAGTGTTTATATAGACTGAGGGAGTGAAAAGGGATAAGGATCAAGGTACTAAGGGAATCTGCCAGCATTCCCTAAAAATCTGGGAAAAGGTATCTTTCCCACATAAAAATGGACAGCCTTCCAATTTCTGGCACCTTCTTATCATAGAAAGTGGACAACTGTCCAATTTCTGGATTTTGAGAACCTATCCTTATCCTTTTCCTACTCAGCATGGGACAATTGTCCCTGTTCTAGAAGCTTCCTAATATTTACTGAAAATTTTCAAATTAAAATTCCAAAGTTGACCCTTTAGGGCTTTGGAATTGCCTCACATCCAGACCTGGTTCTGGGCCTGAGTCGTGTGACTCTGGTCTAAAAGATCTTGGGCTCGTAAACTTTACTAAAGCTATGTGCCTGTCTATCATAAACATGCCCAATTTTTTAGCCAAGTTAAGTGGGCCACTTCAGTGAAGCCCAATTCCTAACACTAATCAGACAAACCAAGCAGGCATCTACTAGTTACTGATTTAAATTAACCTAAGTAATTCTACTTAATTAATTTAAACAAAATAATAGAAAAATAAGTAAAAACAGTAACATCAAAAAATAATAACAATAAAACACATAATAAAAATAAAGGAAAAAAGGAAAAAGAAAATATACCTAACAAACTTTTGTTTTTTTTTTTGGAAAAAAGGATCTAGTTGTTAAAAACCCTCTTGCCAAGAAACCCATCTGGAGTCTGAGATCCCTGATGGAAAATCTTGGCAGGAGGATTTTTGGTAAGCTAGGTGGAACTTAAAAGGGGGTATGGATATAGGCAGATCTAAGATCTGCTTAATTTGGTGGGGGTTTTTTTGCGAATTTATTGGTAGGATATGGTTCTAGAGGGTGTGGGGGTTATAGGGTAAGGGTTTGGGTAGGTTTAGGGTTTCACTGCCGCCGTGGGCGATTTCCGGCAGCGGTGTACGGGCTAGGGTTTCTGGGCTTTTATATCCTAGATACACCAATTTTGGTGGGGGTTTTGGGGGTTTGGTTGGTATAGTGAGGTATGAGAGGGTGAAGGGAGTATAGGGTGAGGTTGGGTGGCTTTGAGGTGTTGCCTCCGCCGTAGGCGATTTTCGGCGGCGGCTCAGGGAAGAGCTAGGGTTTCTGGGGTTTTTGGATATTAGATCTACTGATTTTTGTGGATTTTTTGGGGGTTTTATTGGTATGGTGAAGTTTAGAAGGTTCAGGGGAGTGTATGGGGTAACTTTTGGGTGGTTTTAGGGCGTCGCGCCGCCGTAGGCGATTTCCGGCGGTGGCTCGGGGCGGAGGGTGTAGAGGCGGTTAGGGTTTGTGGTGAGGTTAGAGAGAGATGTGTGAGAGAGGGGGAGAGACGAAATGAGGGGGGTAGGGGTTTTAAGGACATTTATATACTAAATGAAAGGTGAGTTCCGAGCCGTTGGATATTGTGAAGATCAATGGCTAGGATTGATTGGCACCAAAATGGTACTGTTTGGTTTAGGCGAGGGACGGGACCGGATTGGTTATTGGGTTTGGGCAGTTCTGGACTGGGTAAGTGGGATTGGGTTGGTTTAAAATTGGCCCAGTTTGGCCAACACTTTAATTAGACCCATTTTTGTTTAATTTTAATTTTAAAAATATAATTAATTTAATTAAATCCTAGATTAAGTACTGTTGATACCCAATTTTCCCACAATATTTTAAAATTGCATATATACCTTTAAAAACATTCTTTAATAGCAATTGGTATTTTTCTATAATTTTCCCATATTATTATTAATTTATTTTAATTTATCCAGTATTTTATTTCTAATAATTAATTAAAAATTACATTACAAACAATTTCAAAAGAATTTCTTGATTTAATTCATTATTTAGGGTCCTACTAAGACCAAATAATTTCACAATTTTAGCCAAATTTGCACGCTTTGGCTATGATTGCAATAACTTTACAATTATAGCATAATCATATGTTTTATACTATTTTTATCCAGTAATTAGTTATTTTGTATTTTTTAAATGCTAATCAGTCATTTTAATTTATTTTCTAAGCATCAATTCCATTTTATACAATTATTAGCTATTTTTGTAAATTGTTTTATCCAATTTAATTAGGTATTTAACAGCTCACCCCTTTTGTTTAAATTATAGCCTAAAATTAGCCTAATCCCTAACCCAATTAAATAACCCAACAGACCCCCAGCCCAAACCAATTCTTACCTGGCCCAACCCCGGATCAATCTGAGTCGTTGATCAAATCAGATCGACGGCCTAGATTTCACTTACCATAATTAAACCCTAAAGACCTCACCCCGTCTCTCATTTCCCCCTTTCACACACTCTCTCTCTATCTCTCTAGTTCTCTCTAGAGATCTCTGGTCTCTCCACCTTCGATGAGTTCTGTTCGTCTTCTCCGACCGCCTCTTAGCCGGAAACATGGAATCCTCACCATCCTCAGGCCTCTCATGGCTCCTCCTCACCGGTGTTTTTGTCTCTAAGGTCTTCAAGAGACCAGGGTCTGTGAGCATGTGATTATTCACCTACTAAATGCTCCTACAAAATTCGATAAATAAATTAATTTCATAGATTTTTGTTGAATTTCAGTGTTTATTTGTGAATTATTTGCATTGCATGGGCATAGTTCATCTTTTAAAAATTTATAAAGTGATAAATAGAAATAAAATATTTTAAAACTTTCATCATTTGACATAATTGGGGTTTTGATAATTAGTTGCATAATTTAATCATTTTTTCTAAGAAAATTACGAAATTGGTTCTTTAAATAATTATGGGTACTAAACTAATGGTTTTACTTTTAATTAACTCATTAATTAACATATAATTAAATGAAATTAGTTTAAGACTGATTAGTACATTATTAGAGTTTATTTAGGTGATTAATTAACCTAAGTATTTAAAAAAGGGAGACTAATTTCGGACCTGGGCTTGAAATCACATAGGCCCAATCTGCCTCTACAAACAACCCAGGCCCAAACCCCCCTTACTCGGCCTACCCCAGCACCCCCCAAACGACCCTGTTTTGGGTTAGTTAATTAAATCCTATCCATTGATCGAAATAGATCGAACGGCCAGGAACTCACCCCCTCTAGTATATCTATGTCCTAACCAAACCCCACCCCCTAATTTGCAAGTATCACACCCATTTCCCCTTCGTCCGTCTCTCTCTCTCTCTCTCTCTCTCATCTCTCTAAACCACAAGCCCTAGCCGCCACCCTCCGCCCGCCGGAAATCGCCTCCGGCGGCGGAGCTTCTCCAATCGACCCCAAATTCGCACCAGATGATCCTCGTCCTCCCCTCAATCACCTCCTGCTATTGGTTTCCCCAAATAAACACCCAAATCTCTTCGATTTTAGATCTAAGAAAACAGAAACCTTAGCTCTCCTATGCCAGCCGACCTGAAGACCTTTAATGACTCTCACCTACATGGGTCGACAACTCTCACTAAGGGCTGTCGAATTCTGTGGGTTTGAGTCATTTTCAAACCCTGCCGGAGTCCGGCCAAGGTCCGGCGATCTCCCATTGTTTCTGGCCAAACCCTTTAACGGGTATTCTTCTTCCTTATTTACTGTTTTTACATGTTGCTAAAACCTAAAATTCTTGCTAATCACCATTTTTAGATTATTTCAGTTTAGTTAACTTCTTTTCTTTGTTTTTGCTCTCTGTTTTCTTCTTTGCTAACTATTATTATATAGTCCCTGAGTGATTATGCGACTAAAAAATCATGAACAAATTAATGGCCTAATCGCTGTTTTCATTGTCCCATTTTGGATGACTGTTTCTTTTCCCTTTGTCTTTTCTTTTTTAGTTTTATATTATTTAGTTATGTGATTAATTCAAAACCTGGATGGATTTCATCGCATACTAGCTAACTTAGGATTTTATTTACTATATCAGTGCGTATCTATTTCCTATCATTAGCTCACGTTGGGTTAATCGACCTTGTGTATTGTTAGTTCAATCATAAATGTTTGGATTAATCGAACCATGTTTAGATATTGGAATGACATAACTCAGGTCTTGATGTATTTGTTCTTCATCAGATCCTCTTGAATATCCTGGTTGATTGACTGATTTATTATGTGTTCGCTTAGGGTTCTTAACTCGTTGTGTTAATCAGTCCAGTTTAAATATGAATATAAGATGACTAGGACTCTTTGGTATTTAGTCTCCTAACCTCCTATTTTATTAATAAAATATGATCCTAACAAGTCAATTACCCCTGTGAGTCCCGAGCTTTGGTCATTGATTAGGCACGCTATCAAGATTAGGATATTTAACCACATAATTAGAAACCAACTCTAAAACCTAAATAACTAATTAAGCTAATTATCTAACCTAACTTGCTAAAAAAGAGACTAGACTCCTAATTTCATTAAGGGTTAAGTATAATTTACTAAGTTAGAATTAACCAACACCTAGTTAACCTCATTCTCAAAACAGGTCCAAAATCAGTAGGGATTAAGCACCCTAATTAGTTAGGTCTAACAACTTAATTATTTCTTTTAATTGATCTAAGACAACTAGTTAGGTTCAATTGTGCATTTGAGTTAACTAAGTTTAAGAATAATTGATTCACTTAGTCTCACATTTAAATAATTCCAACTTCTTCAATCTAGAAATTAACTTAGGTAGCCTCTTAAGTAATTAACTAAAAAAAAATATGTTTAAGACAATTAGTTTGAGGTTAATGGACTAAAACATATTCATTTAACCTAAGTTAAGAGAACTGAGTTGCCTAACCTCCATTGAGTTTAATTAAACTGATGATTAAATAACTTAAACATAGATAGTTAGTATGAAAGCTAACTCTAGGCATTTAATCAACTAACCTTTAATTAATTACCTCAACCTCATTTAAGAATAACTAGTTGTCATCTAAAGGGCATAACTAGTGTCAGTTAACTATAGTTAAATGATAACCCAAGTAAGTCTCCCTGGTTACCTAATGGTAAATATAGGGGCTTTAAAGGGGTACATGAGGAAATATATATTAGGAAATCAGATTCTTAAGGATAAAAAGGTCTTTTCTAAGGTAGGAAAGTTCTAGAAGAGGGGAAGCTGTCCCAATTATAAGAATAACAGCTGCCCTATGTACTATTTCAGCCTTTTGGATGAGGAATATGCCAAAGCATATCCCATCCTTGAGCTCCCTATAAATAGACTTTCTTTCTACATATTCTGGACTTTCACTTTTTACTTTACTTTACTTTTTGAACAAAAAAAGCCCCTGTTGAAAATCTGGATACAGAAATTTCATATACACACAGTAGAATTCCAATACAAAAAGAACACTGGATTAGGTATAGAAATATCTGAAGAAAAAAAAATCTGGACTTCTTCAGTCTTGGTGTTCTTGAATTTGGGTGGTAGCTGACTGGTTTTTCTGGTTTTTTGAGAGTTATCTAGTTGAAATTTGTTTTCTTGCTGGTCTTGCTTCAATTTCTGGATTTCCAAGCTCTCTCTGTCTGGGTTTCTCTACTGCTGGTTTTGTTTCCTGTTAGTTGTTGTGTTGGTCTCCAGTTTTTAGCATTTGACCTTTATTTGGCCAAATTTCTGTTGCTTTTACTCTTAAAAAGGTATGTATTAACTCATCTTTTCTTAATGAAATTTTCTTGAATTGAAATCTTTTTCTTCTTCCCTCTACTTAAACTAGTTTCCATTGATGAATGAATTTATCTCTTCTGCTTTATGTAAACGTGACTGTATAGATGTTTATTAGCATATTAATAAACCTGTGAATGTGATAAATACTGTTTTGTTGTTGGTATTTCTTTGCTGAAATATTCTATATATTTCAGGCCAAATGAATATAAATATGGTAAATACTCGTAGTTCTATACTTAAAAATAAGGTTGCACTAAAGTTTAGAATCTGACATTTTCTATGGTTAGGTTCTCTCTATAAGTGTGCAGAAAATATGCTTTCAATTGAGTCTCTTTGGTCAATAAAGAGATTCAACAAGCAAATATCTAGATAGGTTAGTATTAGCACTAGGGTAGATGGATTTGACCTGTTAATGGTCAAATTCACCCCACAATAGTGCACAAACAGTAATATAGTTTGTCTGAAATTTACCCTTCAAAGGGTATAAAGTATGTGGTTAAGAAGGCCTTTAGAGCAAAGAATCTGAGTCCATAAATGGTCTGATTCATTCTCTAAAAAAAGGGCCAGGAATAGTCAAAGTATTCAAATGAATACTTACTGAAATATGGATATGATTGTAAGGGTCAAAAAGGGTGGCATCATTAGAATGAATCTGACCCCTTCCACGGTTAGATTCCTTTTAGCAAATGCACAAAATTTCCGTTTTGGTATTATAAAATCTCACATCAATAGAGTTAAGTCTGACCCCCGTCATGGTCAGATTTGCTCTAATAGATGCATTATACATCTATATTGAGATGATTGGAAATTACAAAAGAAGAACTGCAGGTGTAAAGTATCCGGATGAGGAGTAACCCATTAGGATTTTTCTTTAGCTCCTTCTTTAATATTCAAAACTACATTCTTACAGAAATTGTATTTTTTTTTTATTATTTCTGTAAAAAGAAAAATTATAATTGTTCGTTTCTGCATTCTGGGACTTTGTAATCTAAGATGGGACTGTATATTTATTTTCATCCCTTTTAATATATAATGTTCATGCTGATCTCTAAGGTAATCCCTTGGAACTTCTAACCTAGTCCTAATATAAGAAGTAATACAGTGCTGATGGGTGTTCAATCAAAAGAAGAACTTGTATTTTTTTTAAATCAGCCTGCATGGAACTTTGAATGAATATTTACTGAATCTTCTTTTTTTAGAAAGCATTCGTTTCAAAAAATCAGTCGTTTTCAATACAAGTAGAAATTTGTAAGGTTATTCCCAGTTCATTTCATATCTCGTAAACGTCTTTTCATGGGAACACTTCGAATACATTATGGTTTTAGAAACACGGGATTAGGTTGTTAATAATAAATCTGCATGTGTATATGTTATTTCAGAAATTACAAAGACCCAGGAAATAAAGTGATTCTAGCTTACAAATTCAAAGCAGAAAATTGATAGATAATGTGTTTTATAAGGTTGTGCATATATGATTTGTTTCTTAATGAACATATTTGATACGATTTAGCATATTAGAACGTAAAAACCTTAAAGATTTGATGGAGAACCGAATTTCCTAACTAGTATTCCTCTTGCAAATATAGTCACAATTAGGATGGCCCAAGGTGTTACAAATGGGGATAAACGAGGCCATAGCCCATAAAACGCTATCTTTAGACTAATGTACACCTTTTTTAGATGATATTATAGGTAAGATGTCACCTTTGGTTCGAAATTTGATATAAATCGATCTTGACCTCAAAATTACCTTAGACTACATTCGGGAGTGGAAACTCATGCCCCCAACCCTCAACCCCAAACAACTAACAAAAATTCACATCACGAGTGCATTTCATGTGACGTGTTTGCCATGTGTTCAAAAACAACAAGTGCACGCCATCGTGACTTGTCTAAGATAAATCCATAAACATCTTAATTGACCTAAAAACTAAAATGCTCTTTCAAAAAAATAATATAGAAACTTAGAGAATAATTGAATATCGCCTCAAATAGGCATTTTTAAATCGCCATGACCATAGTCATGACCATATAATCCACAGTCGGGTGCGACAATTCATGTCCCCGTATTCAACTTCAAATTTTAATAAAAATCACATGTTGTAATTGCGGGTGCATTTCATGTGGCGCAGCTATAATGTGTCCAAAAACAAACAAGTGTACGCCATCGTAACTTGTTTCAAGATAAATCCATAAATATTAAAAGCGGTTTAAAACTTAAAAAAAAGGTTAAAAAGCACAATAGGCTAAAATGTGTAAATAATCGAATAATTTAGGCCAAATATTAATAGTTAAGCGACCGTGCTAGAACCACGGAACTCGGGAATGCCTAACACCTTCTCCCGGGTTAACAGAATTCCTTACTCGGATTTCTGGTCGCAGACGAACTAAACAGAGTCAAAATTTCCTCGGTTTGGGATTTTAAAACAAAACAGTGTCCTGGAGCATCGTCAAAAATCCGGGTGGCGACTCTGAATTTAAATAAATAAATCCCAAATTCGATTTATATCACTTTAATTGGAAAAAACTCCCTTATTACCCTCACCGGAGGAAAAAGGAGGTGTGACAGCTCTAGCGACTCCGCTGGGGATTGAACCCAGAATATTTGGTTCAGGGTTCAGAATTCGAGCTTAGAATAACTGTTATATTTGGCTTTATTATCTGATTTTACATGTTTGAACCTAATGTGCTAAATGCTTCATTTACCGCTTTGATATTATCTGAACTGTATATAAATTGTGTGGAAACCCTCTTCTCTCTGAGTCTTCTAAATCATCTAGGAAGTGTGCACTTCGTGTGACTTTTTTTTCTGTTAGAGTCATATCCAAATTTTAGAACGAGGTACAGACAAGTTGCAAAGCCGGTGAAGCTTCTGTATTCGCGGTACGCTGCCCCGACCTCGGCTCAAACTGTCTGCTCGGGTAAGCTTGGTCTAGAACAAAACCCCAGGATTCAAACCTAGAATAACAAAACCTCATGCCGGATCCCTAGTAGGAACGCTTATTTGCATCACGTGCATTTGACTTAGGGGACTCAACACAGGGGTTGGGTCCGTCTAGGACAGGTGAACCCAAAATAAAAGACCATCCTGATGCATCTTACGTGCTACTTGGCATTTGTTTGTTTCAACATGCATGTTGACCGGCTTCTAGAATAGGAAAGAAAGTAAAAAAAAAAAGAAATCTAAAAAAAAAACAAAGAGTGAGAGATATGTATTTGAAATCCCGAAACTCTGTCTAAAATATAGGAAATAAATGAATATTCTCAAAAGTCATATTCCTCGGTTTCGTCAAAACTAGCAGAACTACGCATGTCTGATTCTCACAGATGTGAGATACGTAGGCAAACCTTATCGGTCCCGACCACAATTTTCAAAAATCCAAAAATATTTTCTTTAATTCCTCCCTAATAATATTAAATAAAGAAAATCCCTAAAAAAAGAAGATATTGTCGTTTAATTCCTTCTTTAGGAGTATTTTCTTGAGAAATTTCAAACGGATAAAAGAAAAAGAAAAATAAATGTCTTAGAACCCAAAAATACTTTTCATCCGAAAAAGAAAAAAAAAAGACAAATTAAATAAAAATCCCAAAAACTATTTTCTACCTTTTTATTTTCCCAATTTTATTTAAAAAAAAAAATACAAAAATATTTTCCTTTAAATCCCTCCTTAAGAAAATCCCAAACAAATAAGAAAAAAGAAAAGGATTTTAAACCCCAAAAGAATATTTTCCTTCTTTCCAAAGTCTTTCATAAGTTAAANAAAAAAAAAAAAAAAAAAATCAAAAAGCGAAATTCCAAAAAATATTTTCTTTCTTTAAGAAATCTTTATCTAAAAAAAAAATCATTTATCAAAAGTCAAAATCCAAAATACTTTTTTCTTTATCTTGAAGTATTTTTCCCAAAAATAAAAAAAATATAGTAAATCAATAATCCAAAAAAAAAAGATATTCTCTTTTTTCTATAGAAGTGCTTCTTCCAAAAATTCTAAAAAAAAATCAGAAACAAAATACAAAAATATTTCCTTTTTCTTTCAAAAATTAAAATCAAATATCGAAATTTCAAGAAAGAATCAAATTCCAAAATATTTTCTTTCTTCTTTAGAAGTCTTCATTTCAAAATTTTCAAAGAAAAAATAAGGAAAAATCAAATCAAAATCCAAAAAAAGAAAAATATTTTTCTTGCTTTTAGATGTCTTTCTTTCAAACATTTGAATCAAAACACACACAAAAAAAACAAAAGCCAAAAGGAAAAAAAACTTTCTTTCTCCTTTTAAAGCCTTTCCCAAAAAAAAATTCAAAAAAATATGCCTGAGTTTTATAAAAGAAAAAAAAGAGTTAGCTTATTTGCGCCATTCTCAATCTTCCCGAACTACGCAAGATCTTATTCATGCAGCATCATGATACGTAGACAATCCCCATTGGATTCGATCATAGCCATAAACAAATTGAATAAAAGAGAGAGAGAGAGAAAAATTGAGAGAAAAATTGAAGAAAAGAGTGAAAAGAAAGTGAAAAAAAAAAGAGTGACAAAATAACTGAGAAAACAAAGAGAGAAATACAAGAAACCGAAATATGAAAAAAAAAAAGAGGAGAGAGAGAGAGATAAAATTGGAAAGGGACATCTAAAGGCCGGGATGAAACACGCAACCATTCAATCACATGATAGAAGCATCTAACTGTTAGGTGCATTGCATCCCAACATGTGATTCCCTATTTGTTAAATGTCTCAAACTAACCAGGTTGTTGTGTGTGCAAATTGGTGGTTGGTTTTGTTGGTAGTCTAGCCTCCTTCCCTCACAAGATCCAAAGGTAAAAATGGCCTCCGCAAGAAATCTGCCAATCATCGGTCCTGAGGATAGCCCGTCATCGGCTATTCCGCAGTCGGAATCAGCAACTGCTGAAGAAAACAGAATGTTGCGTCGCTGCATGTTGGAAATGTGGGACGCCTGGTCTAATGGTAGGGAACCGCCAAGTGTAATCCCTGATTTTCCTGAGTGGATTCCCGGTTCAGATGGGCTTTCCAACACCCTTGTGCCCAACCCACTCATCCCATTTGGGCACCCTCTAATGTCGTCTAATGGCCCCAGAATGCCTTCTGAGGATCACCCCCAGGCGCCGGATCCAAGGGCACCGCCAGCAATGTTCGATATGCCACCAATCTTCATTACGGCACATCCAACAGTGCCCAAGCCAAACTCTTACCATCAACACTCGCAATATAAGTCTCCCATGGGTTAGCAAAAAATGGCTCGGAAGATGAGAAGCTTAGAGCAAAGCTTAAAGAACATACATGGTTTGAGTGGTCAGAAGAGTCTCTCCTACTACGATTTATGCATGTTTCCACATGTTCACCTGCCGGTTGGTTTCAAGACTCCAAAGTTTGAAAAATATGACGGGCACGGAGACCCGATGACTCACTTGAAATGATATTGTAACCAGCTGAGGGGTGTAGATGGAAAATAAGAGTTGCTGATGGCCTATTTCGGAGAAAGCCTTACCGGGATCGCTTCTGAATGGTATATGGATCAGAAAATTACTCATTGGCATATGTGGGACGATTTGGCCCGAGACTTTGTCCGCCAGTTCAGGTATAATGTAGACGTCACTCCCGATAGGAACTCTTTGTCTAATTTGAAAAAGAAAATTGCGGAAAGCTTTCGCGAATATGTTGTCAAATGGCGTGAGCAAGCTGCCAGGGTAAAGCCTCCAATGAACGAAGCAGAAATGGTTACGGTCTTCCTACTGGCTCAAGAGGCGGACTACTTCCAGAATATGATGTCTGCTATGGGTAGACCGTTCGCTGAAGCCATAAAAATTCGGGAGATGTTCGAAAGAGGTTTAGAAACGGGCCGAATTTTGAGTCAAGCTGCTTTTAAGGCTACATCACAGGCCGTTCAGAATGGTTCGGAGGGTTTGATGAACAAAAAGAGATAGAAGAGGGAGCTATGATGGCTTCGAGCTCGGAGGGGGCTCACAGGGCATTCAACCAATCATATATGCTTCCTGAAATCCCAGAACACTATTATCCCTATCAAGATGATGCTGCATATGCCGTGACACCGCCTCCCTATGCAGTGATAAACACACAACTCTACACACAACCACAAAATTATACCCAGAACCAAGCTCCACTTCCCAGAAGTGCCAATCTTTACCAAGCTCCATATAATCCCCAATCAAATGTTTCCCAATACAATCCTCTCCCAAGAGAGCCTTTCAAAAGGAATCAGTTCACCCCTATTGGTGAATCCTACTCTAGCTTGCTCCAAAAGTTGGTCAGGATAGGTCTGTGGCAGCCAGTGGCCCCAAACCGGCCGATCCCCGAGTCCCCCTCGCACCGGGCTGATGCTAGATGTGAGAACCACTCAGGAGCAGTGAGACATGACACTGAAGATTGTTGGACTCTTAAAAGAGCAGTGGAAGATCTCATTGAGGTCCAGGCAATAGTGTTTGGGGATGAAGAAGACCCCAATATGATGAATAACCCCTTGTCTGCTCACACTAGGCCGGTAGTCTGAATGATTTGTAAAGATGAAGAATTTGATTCGGCACTGAAGGCCATTGCAGCCATTGCCGAGACAGAAGAAAAGCCAAAAAACAGTCGCCAAGCCTGAAAGTTCCCCCATCAGATGGGAGTCTCGGTAGCCAGTCTTGCTATCCTTTCTGCGTCCGGATTATCCCAGGGTGTGATCGGGATGTTTTACTTTATTGTCTTACTTTCAGATGTAAACCCTTCTATCTTTAAAAAAAATCATCAATATCAAGAAAAAAAAACGAAAAAAAATCAAATGGAATTAATATTTCATTTTCCAAGAACGTCTCTTTTCTTAATCTTGTCTCTTTCTTACTCTACTTTCAGTTCTGTTTAAATGCAGATTTCAATAACATGACATGTTTGCGGACTTCCTGCTCTGATCCTAATACGTCGTCTAACCTCAAAATAATGAATCAAGAACTGGAATATGACGAAGAAGAGGCTTTTAGGAAAATAAATCGAGAATTAGAACAATTCAAGAATAAGCCTAAGCCAAATTTAAACGAAACGAAACCCGTTAACTTGGGAAGTGAAGAACAGATTCGAGAAACCATGATAAGCGTCCATGCGGATGAAAAGACTAAAGACGCCTTGATTCAACTCCTGTTAGAATTCAAGGACGTATGTGCTTGGTCCTACGACGACATGCCCGGACTAAGTATGGACTTGGTGGTGCAAAAATTGCCAACCTACCCCGGTCATCCACCGGTCCAACAAAAGAAGAGGAAGTTCAAAACAGAAGAGCGACAAGATCAAAGAATAGGTCGCTAAACAACTGAAGGCCGGAGTAATCCGAGTGGTCCAATACACCACCTGGCTNATCAAAGAAGAGGTCGCTAAACAACTAAAGGCTGGAGTAATCCGAGTGGTCCAATACACCACCTGGCTAGCCAATGTGGTTCCGATGCCTAAAAAGGACGAAAAGGTCCAAGTATGTGTCGACTACCGAGATCTAAATAAAGCCAGTCCCAAAGATAATTTTCCGTTGCCAAATATACACATCTTAGTGGACAATTGTGCCAAACATGAGGTACAGTCTTTTGTCGATTGCTATGCCGGATATCACTAGGTGTTGATGGATGATGAAGATGCAGAAAAGACAGCCTTCACTACACCCTGGGGAACATACTGTTACCGGGTCATGCCGTTTGGTTTAAAGAACGCTGGGGCTACTTATATGAGGGCCATGACCACCATATTTCACGACATGATGCATCGGGAGACTGAGGTGTACGTGGATGATGTGATCATTAAGTCCAGAACCCAAAATGACCATGTGCAGCATTTGAGGAAATTCTTCGAACGCCTGCACAGATATAATTTGAAGTTAAACCCAGCCAAATGCGCTTTCAGAGTTCCATCCGGAAAATTACTGGGATTTATAGTCAGTCGACGGGGCAGCGAGTTGGATCCAACAAAAATAAAATCCATCCGGGATCTCCCACCCCCGAGAACCAAGAAGGAAGTCATGAGTCTATTGGGTAGGTTGAATTACATCAGTAGGTTCATCGCTCAGTTGACCTCCACATGCGAGCCTATATTCAAGCTATTGAAAAAAGATGCGGCCATCTAATGGACAGACGAGTGTCAGGGCGCTTTTGACAAGATCAAAGAATATCTGTCAAATCCTCCAGTGTTAGTCCCACCAGAACCAGGAAGGCCTTTGTTCCTATACCTGACAATGCTAGAAAATTCCTTTGGGTGTGTTTTCGGGCAACACGATGCATCCGGGAAGAAAGAGAAAGGCATTTATTACTTAAGTAAGAAGTTCACAAACTACGAGGCCAAGTATACTCAGTTAGAAAGGACATGCTGCGCTCTAACTTGGGTGGCTTAGAAACTCAGACATTATCTGCTGGCTTACACCACCTACCTCATCACGAGGCTGGATCCTTTGAAGTACATATTCCAAAAGCCAATACCCACCGGAAGATTAGCTAAATGGAAAATCTTGCTCACAAAATTCGATATTGTCTATGTCACTCGCACGGCTATGAAATCTCAAGCATTGGCCGATCATCTAGCTGAAAATCCGGTCGATGATGAATACCAGCCTTTGAACACTTATTTTCCGAATGAAGAAACCAATTCCATCGAAGTAATCTCGGAAGGCGCCGACACCTGGAAAATGTTCTACGACGGGGCGGCCAATGCGGAAGGTATCGGGATAGGGGCAATCTTAATTTCACCCGCGGGACAACACTACGCAGCCACGGCCCGCCTCCATTTCTTCTGCATAAACAATACTGCCGAATATGAAGCTTGTATAATGGGCATGAACATGGCCGTTGACATGGATGTAGAAGAATTGTTGATCATGGGGGACTCCGATTTGGTCATTAAGCAGGCTCAGGGAGAGTGGGAAACTCGAGATGTCAAACTCCTTCCCTACATGCAGCATGTGGAGAATCTTAGGAAATGATTCAAAACCGTCGAGTTCAGGTATATTCCTCGGTGCCACAATGAGTTAGTTGATGCTTTGGCCACTCTAGCTGCAATGCTACCCTATCCAGGTAATGTTCGCATAGACCCATCGGAGATCCAAATCAAGGAGAGACATGGTTACTGCAACACGGTCGAAGTAGAGTCTGATGTCCAACCATGGTATTATGATATTAAAATATTTTTGAAGACAAAAGAATATCCCGAGCAGGCCAACGGGGAC
>ML401477.1:2738-33205 GCA_005239525.1 Nicotiana knightiana | reverse complement strand
CAAAAGAGAACCATCCGAAGGCTCGCCAGCAGTTTCTTCCTAAGTGGGGAAGTACTGTATAAAAGGACACCGGATCTAAATCTTTTATGATGTGTAGACACCAAAGAAGCCGAAAAGGTCATGGGCGAGGTTCACTCAGGAGTATGCGGTCCCCACATGAATGGGTACGTCCTCGCAAAGAGAATCTTGCGGGCTGGATATTATTGGATGACCATGGAGAAAGATTGTTTTGGTTTCGTCCGGAAGTGCCATAAGTGTCAAATACATGGCGACCTAATCCATGTGCCACCTTCAGAACTGCACCCTATGTCGGTGCCCTGGCCATTTGTTCCTTGGGGAATGGATGTCATTGGGCCAATCGAGCCAAGGGCCTCAAATGGGCACAGATTCATCTTGGTTGCTATCGACTATTTCACAAAATGGGTCGAGTCCATCACGTTCAAAGCTGTCACTAAGAAAGTGGTGGTGGATTTCGTGCACACTAATATCATCTGTCGTTTTGGTATCCCAAAAACTATCATTACCGACAACGCCGCAAATCTAAACAGTAACTTGATGAGAGAGGTGTGTGAACAGTTCCAGATAACACACCGCAACTCGACCCCTTACCGGCCCAAAGCAAATGGCGTCGTTGAAGCAGCAAACATAAACATCAAGAAAATTCTCAGGAAAATGATTCAAACATCTAGACAAGGGCATGAAAAGTTGCCTTTTGCATTGTTGGGATACCGCACGACCGTGCGTACATCGGTGGGAGCTACCCCTTACCTATTGGTTTATGGCACAGAAGCCGTGATACCCGCCGAAGTTGAAATTCCTTCCCTTCGGGTTATTGTCGAAGCAGAAATTGAAGACAATGAGTGGGTCAAGACCCGACTGGAGCAATTAACTCTGATTGATGAGAAAATAATGGACGCAATAGGCAACGGAAAATTATACTAGCAAATAATGGCCCGCGCTTACAACAAAAAAGTGTGACCTAGGAACTTCGAGGTAGGGCAACTCGTTTTAAGACGTATCCTCCCACACCACGAAGAAGCGAAAGGAAAATTCGCCCCAAATTGGAAAGGTCCATACATCATAAGGAAATTGCTACCAAAAGGAGCGTTATACCTAGGAGACATCAAAGGAAATGACCTCGAAACGACTGTCAATGCAGATGCCGTCAAAAGGTACTATGTTTGATCCTCTACATATCTGCAAGTGTTCTCCGCTTGGGATGACGAAGGCTCTCATTCTCGCTACCCAAACATCATTAACCCTTCTGAAAACCCTTTGAGCCGGTTACTCTTCTTTGATTACCCTCTTTGGAACCCGAAGTTTCTTATTAAAAAAAAAATCAATCAAAAAGAAACAAAAACAACGACAAAATTTTCCTGAACTACGTTCGACTTGATTCCGAAAGGATACGTAGGCAGCCTCTCCATGGGGTTCAGTCACACCAAAATAAATATCCACATCTCCCCAAGAGTTTAAGCTGGGGCAAGTGTTAAGATTCGGCAATATGTCGCCGGAGGGGTTCCAAAGTTGTAATTCAATACAATTTCTTTGCACCAAAACCCTGTTCAAGTCCTTCCGATCAATCGGCAAAGATGTCAAAAATTGGAGGATACAGTTGTTCGGAGCTGATACAAGCAATGAGAAAAATTAAAATGAGAGTCTTATCGGTGAAAATCCACACGGGTATTGTAAGGCGACGGTGAGTAGAGAAATTGAAAATGAGAGAGTCTTGTTAGTGAAAACTCGCAAAGGGCATTACAAGATGACGGTAAGAAGAGAAATGAGAGAGGTTAGTCGGTGAAAACTCGTAAAGGGCGCCACTAATCGAAAAGGATAATGGATCACTGATATCGACGCAGTCCGGGGAAAGGTTTCTCGATCTCGGGGTAATAGTTGTGATGAATTTCTGAGAGCCGGACGATTTACACGGATCAGACATCCAGTCCAAAAGTCATGTCATGATCATTGAAGTCTGCATACACTCTAGATAAGTGCTTCTTTCCTTTCCCCCGAAAGGGATACTTTTTGTTTAAATTCATTGTCCATTCTGTCATTTATTTTTCTTTGAATCCCTTTCGGTCTAAATCTATTCCAAAACTAAGGCAAAGAAAGGATGGCAAGACTGATTTACAGGTCTCTCATTTGACACGGGCTAATATGCAAAAGGCACCCAGCCTCGTCAGGGGCATCGAGTCGATCCCGACTGGCCGAAGCGGCCGACGCTTCAAACTCAAAACCTTGAAAAAGAGAAAATCAAATTGAAGTGCCTATAAAGGCGAATGAAGTGGAAAGGTTGAGTCCCACGAGGCTAACCATCTAGGCAAGGTTTGAAAATCCGAAATACTCTGAATTCCCTAAAGTTACAGTTGGAAGAAAATTCAGAAATGAAAGGCCAATAAAGGAGAAATAAAGTTGGAAAACATAAGTCCCACACAACTAACCGTCGCAGCAGAATTCGAGGGGTCAAAAATTTCCCCTCGATACTCTGGAAATCCAAAAGAGAAAGCAAGTGAAAGGCCTACAAAGGCAAAATAAAATATTGGGTCCCACGTGACCGATTGCCATGGTAAAATCTAGAAAGCCAAGGCCCCCGGGATTAGAGATGAAACCCAATGGTTCTTTGTGAAAATCAAGGCTGCAAAACCAACCACCATTTCAAACTAACAAATGGTTCTTTGTTTGAAAATAGGAAACAGGTGCAAAAGCAACCATGTAAAAGTAGGGGCAATCAGAATGAATTGCGCAAGAGCTAGAAAGAGCTTTGCAACATTGACTCCAAAGAAAAGGAATTTTCTTCCAAAATCTTTTTCCGCATATATATAAAAAGGAGAAGAAGTTCAAATTGAATATGATACAACCCTAAAAGTAGCATAAGACCCTCAACCCCTAGCCAAACATTTTCCAACCAAGGATATCCCAGTCCTCAGTTGATGCCAACATAGGGTCCCACACCCAAGAAGACATCGGCATAACCTGGTGATCTCTTCTTTTTGTGACAATGGCATAACCTGTTGATCACTCCCTTTTTCCCAGGAAACAACATAACCTGTTGACCTTTCCAGACACCGGCATAACCTGGTGATCTTCCTAACAACAGCATAACCTGTTGATCATTTCCAGACACTGGCATAACCCAGTGATCTCTTCCACAGGCAATGGCATAACCTGTTGACCTTTCTAGACACCAACATAACCTGGTGATCTTTTTCCAGGCAACAACATGACCCGTTGACCTTTCCAGACACCAGCATAACCCGGTGAACTTCTTCTGACAGCAGCATAACCTGTTGATTATTTCTCGACACTGGCATAACCCAACAATTTCTTCTTTCAGGCGACAACATAACCTGTTGACCTTCCCAGACACCAGCATAACCTGTTGATCTTTCCTTTTCTTGACAACAGCATAACCTGTTGATCATCCCCAGGCACTGGCATAACCCAGTGATCTATTTTTTCCTAGGAAACAGCATAACCTGTTGACCTTTCCAGACACCGGCATAACCTGGTGATCTCTTCTTTTTTCGACAACAGCATAACCTGTTGATCGCTCTGTTTTCCCCAGGCAACAACATAACCTATTGACCTTTCCAGACACCGGCACAACCTGGTGATCTTCCTAAAAACAGCATAACCTGTTGATTATCTTCAGACACTGGCATATCCCAGTGATCTCTTTGTCAGGCAACAACATGACCTGTTGACCTTTCCAGACACCAGCATAGCCTGGTGATCTTTTCTTCTCCAGACATTGGCATAACTTAGTGATCTCTTTTCCCCAGGCAACAACATAGCATGTTGATCTCTTCTTGACGACAACATAACCTGTCAATTCTCTTCCAACATGGGGTCTCCAACCCCTAGTTGATTTCACCTTTTAGGCATAGGGTTTCCACCCCCCTAGTCTGCATTCACTCCGGGTACACAGTTCCCGGCCTTTTATTGCTTTCAGTAATAAAATAGCTTAGATTTTATTACAATAACTCATGAAATTTTCCTAGTAAAAACTGGGGCAGAAAATTTCGTTTGTTTTGTTTTGATTTTGTGCAGATTACGTTTCTAGAACATTGGAACTCGAGATGACCAAAAGAAGAAGTTTCGATCCAAAATAACAAAACGAAAAGAAGAAAGAGAAGATTGAATCCAAAAGTGCAGATACGGAGAATATATGGACTATTCAGGACGAGATTGAAATCATCCGTTTGGTATATCCTGCCTTGATCCGAAAAGCAAAGAGACAAAACCAACACCTGCGGCTAACAAACATCAAGATCCAGGTCAGAGTTAGCGGAAGATCAAGACTCAAGAACTGGTCTTAGATATGAATCTTGTAACTAGCATCTGATATGTTTAGTTAGTCTGTCGTTTTGTTTACTTTGGGTGTAATAAGGAGATCCGCAGCAGTAACAGCAGCAACCGCAGTGAAACCACAGTTACTCGGTAGTCCCAGCTACCAAAACTTCCAGAACTACACTGACCTGATTCCTTTATAGCCAAGGATACGTAGGCAACCTTGAAGCAGGGTTCGGTCAAACTTTTCAAAAATGCTTTACATTGAGTATGCAAACGGGTAAAAGTCGTTCATGACTGCTCACTTTGTCTTTGCCCGAAAACTCTTCGCGTTTCCAAGAAAAGAGGGGCAGCTGTGAGAATGTGATTTTTCACCTACTAAATTCTCCTACAAAATTCAATAAATAAATTAATTTCATAGATTTTTGTTGAATTTCAGTGTTTATTTGTGAATTATTTGCATTGCATGGGCATAGTTCATCTTTTAAAAATTTATAAAGTGATAAATAACAATAAAATATTTTAAAACTTTCATCATTTGACATAATTGGGGTTTTGATAATTAGTTGCATAATTTAATCATTTTTTCTAAGAAAATTACGAAATTGGTTCTTTAAATAATTATGGGTACTAAATTAATGGTTTTACTTTTAATTAACTCATTAATTAACATATAATTAAATGAAATCAGTTTAAGACTGATTAGCACATTATTTGAGTTTATTTAGGTGATTAATTAACATAAGTATTTAAAAAAGGGAGACTAAATTCGGACCTGGGCTTGAAATCGCCCACCCCCAATCTGCCTCTACAAAAAACCCAGGCCCAAACCCCCCTTACCCGGCTAACCCAGCACCCCCCAAACGACCCCGTTTTGGGTTAGTTAATTAAATCCTGGCCATTGATCGAAATAGATCGAACGGCCAGGAACTCACCCCCCTCTAGTATATCTATTTCCTATCCAAACCCCACCCCCTCATTTGCAAGTATTACACCCTTTCCCCTTCATCCGTCTCTCTCTTTCTCATCTCTCTAAACCACAAGCCCTAGCTGCCACCCTCCGCCCAACGAAAATCGCCTCCGGCGGCGGAGCTTCTCCAATCGACCCCAAATTCGCACCAGATGATCCTCGTCCTCCCCTCAATCACCTCCCGCTACTGGTTTCCCCAAATAAACACCCAAATCTCTTAGATTTTAGATATAAGAAAATGGAAACCTTAGCTCTCCTATGCCGGCCGACCTGAAGACCTTTAATGACTCTCATCTACATGGGTCGACAACTCTCACTAAGGGCTGTCGATTTCTGTGGGTTTGAGTCATTTTCAAACCCTGCCGGAATCCGGCAAAGGTCCGGCGATCACCCATTATTTTCGGCCAAACCCTTTAACGGGTATTCTTCATCCTTATTTACTGTTTTTACATGTTGCTAAAACCTAAAATTCTTGCTAATCACCATTTTTAGATTATTTCAGTTTAGTTAACTTCTTTTCTTTCTTTTTGCTCTTTGTTTTCTTCTTTTCTAACTATTATTCTTCAGTCCCTGAGTGATTATGCGACTAAGAAAATCATGAACAAATTAATGGCCTAACCGTTGTTTTCATTGTCCCATTTTGGCTTACTATTTATTTTCCCTTTGTCTTTTCGTTTTTAGTTTTATTCTGTTTAGTTATGTGAATAATTCAAAACCTGGATGGATTTCATCGCATAGTAGCTAACTTAGGATTTTATTTACTATAGCAGTGCGTATTTATTTCCTATCATTAGCTCACGTTGGGTTAATCGACCTTGTGTATTGTTAGTTCAATCATAAATGTTTGGATTAATCGAACCATGTTNTGTTTTCATTGTCCCTTTTGGCTGACTGTTTCTTTTTCCTTTTGTCTTTTCTTTTTTAGTTTTATTCTGTTTAGTTATGTGATTAATTCAAAACCTGGATGGATTTCATTGCATAGTAGCTAACTTAGGATTTTATTTACTATATCAGTGCGTATCTATTTCCTATCATTAGCTCACGTTGGGTTAATCGACCTTGTGTATTGTTAGTTCAATCATAAATGTTTGGATTAATCGAACCATGTTTAGATAATGGAATGACATAACTCAGGTCTTGATGTATTTGTTCTTCATCAGATCCTCTTGAATATCCTGGTTGATTGACTGATTTATTATGTGTTCGCTTAGGGTTCTTAACTCGTTGTGTTAATCAGTCCAGTTTAAATATGAATATAAGATGACTAGGACTCTTTGGTATTTAGTCTCCTAACCTCCTATTTTATTAATAAAATATGATCCTAACAAGTCAATTACCCCTGTGAGTCCCGAGCTTTGGTCATTGATTAGGCACGCTATCAAGATTAGGATATTTAACCACATAATTAGAAACCAACTCTAAAAACCTAAATAACTAATTAAGCTAATTATCTAACCTAACTTCCTAAAAAAGAGACTAGACTCCTAATTTCATTAAGGGTTAAGTATAATTTACTAAGTTAGAATTAACCAACACCTAGTTAACACCATTCTCAAAACAGGTCCAAAATCAGAAGGGATTAAGCACCCTAATTAGTTAGGTCGAACAACTTAATTATTTCTTTTAATTGATCTAAGGCAACTAGTTAGGTTCATTTGTGCATTTGAGTTAACTAAGTTTAAGAATAATTGATTCACTTAGTCTCACATTTAAATAATTCCAACTTCTTCAATCTAGAAATTAACTTAGGTAGCCTCTTAAGTAATTAACTAAAAAAAAATATGTTTAAGACAATTAGTTTGAGGTTAATGGACTAAAACAGATTCATTTAACCTAAGTTAAGAGAACTGAGTTGACTAACCTCCATTGAGTTTAATTAAACTGATGATTAAATAACTTAAACATAGATAGTTAGTATGAAAGCTAACTCTAGGCATTTAATCAACTAACCTTTAATTAATTAACTCAACCTCAGTTAAGAACAACTAGTTGTCATCTAAAGGGCATAACTAGTGTCAGTTAACTATAGTTAAATGATAACCCAAGTAAGTCACCCTGGTTACCTAATGATAAATATAGGGGCTTCAAAGGGGTACATGAGGAAATATATATAGGAAATCGGATTCTTAAGGATAAAAAGGTCTTTTCTAAGGTAGGAAAGTTCTAGAAGAGGGGCAGCTGTCCCAATTATAAGAATAACAGCTGCCCTATGTACTATTTCAGCCTTTTGGATGAGGAATATGCCAAAGCATATCCCATCCTTGAGCTCCCTATAAATAGACTTTCTTTCTACATATTCTGGACTTTCACTTTTTACTTTACTTTACTTTTTGAACAAAAAAAGCCCCTGTTGAAAATCTGGATACAGAAATTTCATATACACACAGTAGAATTCCTATACAAAAAGAACACTGGATTAGGTATAGAAATATCTGAAGAAAAAAAAATCTGGTCTTTTTCAGTCTTGGTATTCTTGAATTTGGGTGGTAGCTGACTGGTTTTTCTGGTTTTTTGAGAGTTATCTGGTTGAAATCTGTTTTCTTGCTGGTCTTGCTTCAATTTCTGGATTTCCAAGCTCTCTCTGTCTGGGTTTCTCTACCGCTGGTTTTGTTTCCTGTTAGTTATTGTGTTGGTCTCCAGTTTTTAGCATTTGACCTTTATTTGGTCAAATTTCTGTTGCTTTTACTCTTAAAAAGGTATGTATTAACTCATCTTTTCTTAATGAAATTTTCTTGAATTGAAATCTTCTTCTTCTTCCCTCTGCTTAAACTAGTTTCCATTGATGAATGAATTTATCTCTTCTGCTTTATGTAAACGTGACTGTATAGATGTTTATTAGCATATTAATAAACCTGTGAATGTGATAAATACTGTTTTGTTGTTGGTATTTCTTTGCTGAAATATTCTATATATTTCAGGCCAAATGAATATAAATATGGTAAATACTCGTAGTTCTATACTTAAAAATAAGGTTGCACTAAAGTGTAGAATCTTACCGTTTCTATGGTCAGGTTCTCTCTATAAGTGTGCAGAAAATATGCTTTCAATTGAGTCACTTTGGCCAATAAAGAGATTCAACAAGAAAATCTCTAGATAGGTTAGTATTAGCACTAGGGTAGATGAATTTGACCTGTTAATGGTCAAATTCACCCCACAATAGTGCACCAACAGTATCATAGTTTGTCTGAAATTTACCCTTCAAAGGGTATAAAGTATGTGGTTAAGAAGGCCTTTAGAGAAAAGAATCGGAGTCCATAAATGGTCTGATTCATTCTCTAAAAAAAAGGGCCAAGAATAGCCAAAGTATTCAAATGAATACTTACTGAAATATGGATATGATTGTAAGGGTCAAAAAGGGTGGCATCATTAGAATGAATCTGACTCCTTCCATGGTTAGATTCCTTTTAGAAAATGCACAAAATTTCCGTTTTGGTATTATAAAATTTCACATCAATAGAGTTAAGTCTGACCCCCGTCATGGTCGGATTTGCTCTAATAGATGCATTATACATCTATATTGAGATGATTGGAAATTACAAAAGAAGAATTGCAGGTGTAAAGTATCCGGATGAGGAGTAACCCATTAGGATTTTTCTTTAGATCCTTCTTTAATATTCAAAACTGTATTCTTACAGAAATTGTATTTTTTTTTATTATTTCTGTAAAAAGAAAAACTATAATTGTTCGTTTTTGCATTCTGGGACTTTGTAATCTAAGATGGGACTGTATATTTATTTTCACCCCTTTTAATATATAATGTTCATGTTGATCTCTAAGGTAATCCCTTGGAACTTCTAACCTAGTCCTAATATAAGAAGTAATACAGTGTTGATGGGTGTTCAATCAAAAGAAAAACTTGTATTTTCTTTTAAATCAGCCTGCATGGAACTTTGAATGAATATTTACTGAATCTTTTTTTTAGAAAGCATTCGTTTCAAAAAATCAGTCATTTTCAATACAAGTAGAAATTAGTAAGGTTATTCCCAGTTCATTTCATATCTCGAAAACGTCTTCTGAAAATCAACATCGGAACCCTTCGAATACATTCTGGTTTTAGAAACACGGGATTAGGTTATTAATAATAAATCTGCCTGTGTATATGTTATTTCATAAATTACAAAGACCCAGGAAATAAAGTGATTCTAGCTTACAAATTCAAAGCAGAAAATCGATAGATAATGTGTTTTATATGGTTGTGCATATATGATGTGTTTCTTAATGAACATATTTGATACCATTTAGCATATTAGAACGTAAAAACCTTTAAGATTTGATGGAGAACCGAATTTCCTAACTAGTATTCCTCTTGCAAAAATAGTCACAATTAGGATGGCCCAAGGTGTTACAAACGGGGCTAAACGAGGCCATAGCCCATAAAACGCTGTCTTTAGACTAATTTACACCTTTTTTAGATGATATTATAGGTAAGATGTCACCTTTGGTTCGAAATTTGATATAAATCGATCTTGACCTCAAGATTACCTTAAACTACATTCGGGAGTGGCAACTCATGCCCCCGACCCTCAACCCCAAACAACTAATAAAAATGCACATCACGAGTGCATTTCATGTGACGTGTTTGCCATGTGTTAAAAAACAACAAGTGCATGCCATCGTGACTTGTCTAAGATAAATCCGTAAACATCTTAATTGATCTTAAAACTAAAATGCTCTTTCAAAAAAAAAAAAAATAGAAACTTAGAAAATAATTGAATATCGCCTCAAATAGGCATTTTTAAATCGTCATGACCATAGTCATGACCATATAATGCACACTCGGGTGCGACAATTCATGTCACTGTCTTCAACTTCAAATTATAATAAAAATCGCATGTTGTAATTGCGGGTGCATTTCATGTGGCGCAGCTATAATGTGTCCAAAAACAAACAAGTGTACGCCATCGTGACTTGTTTAAAGATAAATCCATAAATATTAAAAGCGGTTTAAAGATTGAAAAAAGGTTAAAAAGCACAATAGGCTAAAATGTGTAAATAATCGGATAATTTAGGCCAAATATTAATAGTTAAGTGACCGTGCTAGAACCACGGAACTCGGGATTGCCTAACACCTTCTCCCGGGTTAACAGAATTCCTTACTCAGATTTCTGGTCGCAGACAAACTAAAACAGAGTCAAAATTTCCTCGGTTTGGGATTTTAAAACAAAACAGTGTCCCGGAGCATCGTCAAAAATCCGGGTGGCGACTCTAAATTTAAATAAATAAATCCCAAATTCGATTTATTTCACTTTAATTGGAGAAAACTCCCTTATTACCCTCACCGGAGGAAAAAGGAGGTGTGACAGGGTCCACTCCCTCACACCTTTGGCCTGTCTCAGGCCTTCATGGCTCGATTCCAGTAAGATTTTCCTACTTTTCGGCTAGATCCGGTATTTTCTATACCGACTCTCTAACTCTTTGGGTTCTCTCTTTGAAACCCTAACTTCTAAACTTCCAATTCTTTTAGATCTGTAACAGATCTATGCGTATTATGATGTTTTCCTGAGTTTTCTTTAAAGATTCTCCTATTTTCAAACGATCCTTCATTTTTTCCAAAACTAGGGTTTCATGACCCCTCTTAAACGATTTTTCCATGACTTTTCAGTATTATCCTAAGGTCTCTACTGTGTTTTAACGATTCATTCAAGTTTCTCTATCTTATATGAGTTATTGTGTTGAAATCCCTAATTTCTAGTCCTAAACCCTAAGTTCCTGATTTGTCTTTGATAATATGTTTGCATATGTGTTTGCGTTTCATGAGCTTTATGATTCACTGATATTTTACCCTATGTGATTCATCTATGTCTTGGTTTTTTTTGGCTTTCCTATATATCACTGTTCTCTATAATTCATATTAATCCCTAGTTTCGTATGATTTCACTACTAGGGTTTCTGACTTCTTGCCTGTTATATATTCAATTCATGTTAATCTCCTTTAATTGATGTTATTCCTGTTCAAATCCTTGATTCTCTGTAATTTTTACTTTAGGGTTCCGGATTTATTATTTGAATCCGTGATTCCTTGATATTTGAAAATCTTACTGATTTATTATGGGATATTCTTATTAATTTCCGACCTTTAGATTATTTCTTACCTTATTAAATGGTTAATTTACTGTTAACTGATCCCTATTTCCTTAATTAGAATCTGATGGACCTAGTCTCAATTGCATAGTTGTACTGGGTTGAGATTGTTTCCTTATATGTTATATGCATGGGAACTTTCCTTATTTTCTTATTTTCCTACTAGCCGTTTGAATTTAACCCCTTAAATTAAGGATACATATGTTAATTTTACACTGTTTGAATATTCCTCCAAGCTATATGGTGTCTTTCCTTATTGTTACTGACCGTTTGAATAACTCCCTTAATCGTGGTAGTACTTGAGTTGATTTCACTCTGATTGATACTAAGTTCCATAATTGTTGACTGATTCTGATTCTTACCTTACTTCTCACCCATCTTTCAAAAATATATATATGCATACTTTTTCTCTCATTAAAAAAAATGAATCTGTTCAAAATCTCTCTCACAATTAAAAAAACTCTCTGCTCTCTCTCTTCTATGCTAACTACTACTATTCTAAGTTAGCCGGCTGCAAGCCAAGGCTAACTATTGTGCATCTCCTACTTCCTTTTTCTGTTATTGATTTCTTCACTTCACTGGTATGTTCTAATTTATATTTCATTCCTTAAACTAACATGTTTCTACTACTGTTGTAATTCAGCATGCTTCTAATTTTCTTTTACTTATTATTTAGCATGTATCTAGGATCCTGAACCCCCCTCTGCATGTTTCAGTTAGGCTTTATTTGTTTATGACTAGCATGTTTCTGTATGCTTAGCACATACTTCTTATATGCCTATTACTGGTACATTAGTTTAGCCGTAGCCTTAGTTATTTTAGGGGTTTAATCTAACCTAGTGCTTTACTGTACCCCTAATCTTCTAGACCCTTAGGAATTTCTAATTGTATGTCTATATGTGTATCTTCCTGCTACATGTCTGCCCTCACATGCTCTGTATTTTTCCCTCAAATCCCATCACCCCTGTTTGTGATTGTTGGACTATCCTTAGTCCTTTGTGTGATGTTAAGTTTCTATGTCCTTCTTCAAAACTGTTTTCTTACTTACCCTTTCTCAAAATTGTTTCTTACTTAAACCCCTTTTAAAAAAAATAAAAAGAACTCTCACATATACTCTTAGAAGTCTAAGTTCAGCCCTCTTCGTGAGAGCACTGTTTTGGGGACCCTTTGAGTGCCCTCTGAACTCTGACACATAAGACTGGCACTTCCCACACTGCACATGTTTAACTCTATTTTTTCTATTTCTGGGTGTGAGTACTGCCTGGGAGCCCTTGAGGTTCTTACGAAACTCTGACACACTCGGACCATGAAAGGCTATGAAACACCAAAGGCGTTGAGGTTTGGAAGATCTGGGCCTAATTGAAGGCTCCCTATAAAAGTAACTTCTTATTTTTCCTTTGGTTGTGTAATTCATAATTCCTGGTATGTAATAATTTGTAAAGAGATATTTGGGAATGGATAGTGGAAAGGGAAGGGTAGTTATATAGATTATCCATGTTAAAGGGTAGATACCATGCCTCTAGGTTTACATTTCTTACGTGTGCACTAGAAATTCATGCTTAGGGCTGATTGTATGTGAGCATATCATGCATTAGATATCCTATTCCTTAGTCCATGTTTACTATTTCAGCATCCTATTATGGCATTATCATTTATCATATAGAAATCATGCTCTAGGATTAAAGGTTAATATAAACATGTTATTCATGTAAATCAGTTCTAATATCGCTGTAATGTAGTGGTATACCTAGGAATCATGCTTAGGATAATGATGTGCTAATAAACAAGTAATCCTCATACTTGCTGCATAGCATGTTCAAATACTGTGACTTTATGCATTTAGAAATCCTGCCTAGGAATTCTGCATACCACCCATTCTGCATCCCCATGTGTGCATATTAAATATCATGTCTTAGGACCTCATTCAACACATAGTTTAACTACTGATTGCATGAAAAAGTCCCTTTAAATAGTTTCACCATGTTTCCAAACAACTGGTAATAGTTCTGTGTTTTTACAACACCGAAGTGCAGCAAGTTTAGGAAACTAATTTGTAATAGTTTCTTTAATAATTTGGGTAATTACTGGGTGTTGTCATACGCTTAAGAAAGATTTAGGTGTTAAATCTATTAAAATTGGAAGCATATTCCCTTATACCTGCTGCTTGACTATTAATGGTTAGAATCAGTAAGAAACTGATAAAATTCACCCTTTGAAATCGGTAATAAAGCTGCCTCACTATTGCATTCTCACCTAGATATCATGCCTTAGGTTCTGAAGTTAATAAGGCCTTACTTGTGTTTGAGTCGTGCTATTTATGTGCATAGTATGTGGAGGAATACTTGGGCCTCGTATCTGCTCTTATTTGTTTTCCCTTATCTGAAGTTCTAATTGTCGTTGTTTGTCGCTTAGAATCTTGTCTTTTAAACCTAGGGGTCAACCTAGTACTTCCTTTTAGGGTAGTAGTCCTAGCCTCCTCCATGACTGATAGGATGGGACGGGTAACGGGTAATAGCACGCAATAGAATCCGTGACCAAACACGCTTTAATTACCTTGACGGGGTGGGAAGCGTAGAGTATGGATATGATGACCGGTGCGCCAATACCACGTGTAGCCCCTCTTTGAGGAGTGATTACCAGGTATTGCATTGATGTGATCCATATTATTATAAACCTAGGATACCTGTATACGCTAGTTCGTAATCATCTCTACTATTTGCATGCTTAAGATTTAAATTCCCTCTTATCTGAGCCTTTACTTTTTATTTGCTAGTTGTACAAATTCACGAAACCATTTGGACGGGAACCACACTTGTGGATCCTGAGGGGTGCCTAACACCTTCCCCTTAGGATAATTTGAAGCCCTTACCCAAATCTCTTGTTAGCAACGTAGTTCTAATTGAACCCCTTAGGTGCCCTAACGCACCATTAAAATCGTGAGGTGGCGACTCTTCAAAAATATGCAAACCTCTTTCCCAAAAGGACAGAGTTGTCCCAACCAATTTCATAAACCCGATATTCCGCTAGGAAGAGGAAAAAAGGGTGAGAGACAGCATGGCGACTCTGCTGGGGATATCTAGGCTTTTACCATTTCAAATAGTTTCGTGAATTTATGCCTTTATTTTAAATACTTGCACCCTTTCCTATTCCCTTTACATGCAATTAATTTTTTACTTCGGGTATATACTTTTCTTCAAAACCTAACTGACATGTCTCGTTGTTTCCTTTTGTAACTGCTTTAAATCATTGCTACCATTTTTACCGCTTTCTTTAACGTGCAAATACGTGACAACTTGTTTTAATACTTATTGGATAAATCATGCTCAACATTCATACTCCACTCGTGCCAAACAAAATACTATAGCAACGCTTGATGAGTGGTTGCGGCCTTCCTATATTATCACCCACTAAATTTGGAAAGGCTTATTTGCGGTAAAACAGTCAATCAGCGGTGCAGTCGATGGTTCCGTGCCTTCCCCCCTTGAGTTGGCCGCTCAAGGGTACCAGTCTAAAACCCCATGGAAACCTTACTATGTTGCACTATTGCATGCATCATGGTCAAACCTAGTCAAGCTAAAGTGTCGTCCGCACGATATCTTTTAAGATAGCCTTATCCAAAAGTCCACCGGGTTTCCCTAAACCCAAACGGACGCCCTCACGTTCTGTGCATTTATTTGGAGAACTAAATGCTTCCTACTAATTATTGACGATAATAGTCGAGTCCGGTGGGGGTAAGGGCCTAACCTATTTGCTTTGCAGAAGAAAAAAAAAAGGCACGAAGTCCCCAGATTCGGCATGGTCTCCAACATCTACCCAAAACAGTTGAGTTGGTAGGAGGATCTGCACTCTAGAAACAAATCTATCGTCAGGAAACACTTGGGTAACTTACCATCTCTCTTAGAAATCCAGCCTAACAAAAAAAGGTTGAGGGAGCTGCAGGGGGATACCTAGCCAGAACTTACCTGTTGTTAGGACTTCGCGAGCTGGGAAAGCTGCTCGAAGGAAGCAAGAATGTCGAATTTGGGGAAGGTCCTTCTGAGACCAAGTAGATAGGAATGTCTTTATTTTTCTACCGATGTAATAAGGCCAATGGCCATTAGTGACTTTTATTTCTATGGTTTTGGGATTTTTCTATTTTTATTATCAATAAAATGAGGCATTTAGGATTTTAAGTTCTCCAAATCAATTTGTCGCTAGGCCTACCTGGGTCACAAAGAGGTCCCCAACTTAGGACATGCTTTTATTTCCGTTATTATGTGTTTAAATACTGCAATACTCTTTTCATGATACTCACTAACTTGGTTACCTTTTGTTTTTATTTCTTTTTTCTTACTCCCCTCCCCAAAGGTTAGTTCGTGCATTCTGGCATCATCTATCACACCAAATCCAAAGGCCCTTCCATACAGACTATAATCAAGGGGGCATATCTCAAGAACTGGTCTATCAAGACAACCAAAGCCCGACGAGCCTCGGGGTAGCAAGGCTAAAGCAAGCATTATTTACTGTTTTATTTACTAAATGATTTTCCTTTTCCTGCATTTTTCAGTTTCTGCAATAAAGATCTTCAATGTTCAAAACAGTTATTCAACTTGTCAAAGCATCTTATAAATTTCTCTTACAAATATGATATTTATTGCTATTGTTTTCTCTCATTACTTTATTTATACAGCATTACAATTACTTGTCTTGATGAACCAATGACTGTGACATGCAATGAGACAACGCAGCAAACGGACATTGATTCAGAGGAAAACGACATACCTGACGAGATTGTCAAAGAAGTTGAGAATTTTTAGAACAGACTTAAGTCTAACCTGGACAAGACTAAAGTTATCAACCTGGGAGATTCAGAAAACATCAAGAAGATACTAAGGAAGATGATAGAAAGGCACAAGCAGTGGCATGAAAAGTTATCATTTGCTTTACTGGGATACCGCACCACTCTCCGCACATCAACAGGGGCAACTCCCTATATGCTAGTTTATGGTACAGAGGCTGTAATTCCTGCCGAAGTGGAGATTCCATCTCTAAGAATTATACAGGAAGCTGAGCTCTGCGATGCAGAATGGGTAAGAAGATGTTATGAGCAACTGGCCCTCATAGACGGGAAGAGAATGAATGCAATATGTCATGGTCAACTATATCAGAACAGAATGGCCAGGGCCTTCAACAAGAAAGTTAAGCCGAGACAATTCACACCAGGGCAGCTGGTGTTAAAGAAAATCTTTCTGCATAAAGATGAAGCCAAGGGTAAGTTCTCTCCCAACTGGAAAGTTCCGTACATGGTTTATAGAGTGCTGACAGGAGGAGCGCTCATACTTGCAGAAATGGACGGAGAAGTTTGGCCAAAACCAATCAATTCAGATGCAGTCAAGCGTTACTATGTGTAATCTTTATGCTTTCTCAGGGATGTAATTTGAACTATGCCTGACATGATTCCCGTTTAAGAGGGGATACGTAGGCAGCCCTATGAGTTCGGTCATAATTCAATAAAAATCTATTTTTCCCCGCAATGCAAAAATGGGGCAGAATTTTGAGGAGAACCCTCAAAATTCCAAAGCAAGTTCAGCCAGTCACCGCGCGAGCAGCAGTCAGAGATATCCACCCAGCAAACTGGGCAGAATTTTGAGGAGGACCCTCAAAATTTCGCAGCAAGAGAGGTTGCAATGTCTCAAGCCGTGTCATGTCGTTGGTTCGTCTAAAACTATTTTAGATTACATGCTTATATTATACTTTCACAAAATCATGCATATTTATTTTTTAAAACAGCTTATTTAGCAAATGCTACCCCAACGACACATGCAGTATCATCATGATCAAGCAAACGATCCAAGCAGGGCCAGCAGGAATGCGAACTAACCTTTCCCCTTTACAAAACTCACGATCTTTCTTTGGATGCAGGCACAAAATTACAAAAATCCCCAAAATATATTGTCCGCTCCAAGGACAGACATCGTTCCTCAAACTCATCACGCCAACACTTATTATGAGCACAAACAATGATTCATTATCATAATGCTCTACCGCAATTTAACACCAGCTAAGAACTTATGTCGTCCTTCCTTAAATAATTGCATAAGGCTACCTTTCTGCCTTCCGAGGTTAAACGCTACCTCCATCTTCATTCGCATATTTCATAAGGCTACCTTTCTGCCTTCCGAGGTTAAACGCTACCTCCATCTTCATTCGCATATTTCATAAGGCTACCTTTCTGTCTTCCTTAAACGCTACCTCCATCTGCATTCGCATATTGCATAAGGCTACCTTTCTTTCTTCCTTAAACGCTACCTCCATCTGCATTCGCATATTGCATAAGGCTACCTTTCTGACTTCCGAGGTTAAACGCTACCTCCATCTGCATCCGCATATTGTATAAGGCTACCTTTCTGCCTTTCGAGGTTAAACGCTACCTCCATCTGCATATGCATATTGCATAAGGCTACCTTTCTGCCTTCCGAGGTTAAACGCTACCTCCATCTACATTCACATATTGCATAAAGCTACTTTTCTGCCTTCCGAGGCTAAGCACTGTCTCCCGTTTACTTTTCAAAGCAATCACTGTCTCTATCATTATTCACTTCGCTTCCTTTCGGGCTAACCTCTGCCCTTTTTAAATTCACAAGACTAAGGTCTAGCTTGTTAGCATCATACTATTGCATTTTCATGGGCTGAAATATCGCCAACTTATCCAAAGGCGTCATCGTTCGGAGGCACCATCTTCATAGCCCGAGAACACCATGTCATGGCCTAAGGATCTCTTTCATCATTTTGCATATCATTATTCAAAGGCATCATGGTTCGGAGGCACCATATTCATGGCCCGAGAACATCATTTCATAGCCCGTGAATCCCGCATCAAGCGATTTATGGCCCAGGACATCATGGTCTAGTGACGTCATCCTCAAGTGTCCAAAGACAACATTCATGGTCCAATGGGAATTTGCATCATGTTTAAATTACGTACAATATATGCTTGCTATTCAGTCGCAGGTAATCCGGCTAGCGACAGCCATCTAGGCAGGAGCGGTTCCGCTCCAGTTCTCCTAACTATCCCATAAGCCCTTGACCACCCAACCCTGCACTTTGTGTCCGTCCTTCAGAAACTTCATCGGTATACTTCATCGATGGCTCCTGAACTACATACGGCCTGATTCCTGTAAAACCAGGGATATGTAGGCAGCACAGAAGATAGGGTACGGCCTATATCTCTCCAAATCGTTTCGTTCGGTCCAAATTGGCTATCATATCTTTACCCGACAACTCTTTCATCCTTCTTGGGTAACGTGGGGCAGCTGTTGATACCTAATTTTCCCACAATATCTTAAAATATATACCTTCAACAACATGCTTTAATAGCAGTTGGTATTTTTCTATAATTTTCCCATATTTATATTAATTTATTTTAATTTATCCGGTATTTTATTTCTAAATTAATTACAAAATTGCATTACAAACAATTTGAAAAGCATTTCTTGATTTAATTCATTATTTAGGGTCCTACTAAGACCAAATTATTTCACAATTAGCCAAATTGGCACTCTTTGGCTATGATTGCAATAACTTTGAAATTATAGCCCAATCATATATTTTATACTATTTTTATCCAGTAACTAGTCATTTTGTATTTTTTAAATGCTAATTAGTCATTTTAATTTATTTTCTAAACATCAATTCCATTTTATACAATCATTAGATATTTTTGTAAATTGTTTTATCTAATTTAATTAGGTATTTAACAGCTAGCCCCTTTTATTTCAATTANCCCCCCCCCCCCGTCTCAAATTTCCCCCTCTCACCCTCTCTCTCTATCTCTCTAGTTCTCTCTAGAGACCTCTGGTCCCTCCACCTCCGATGAGGTCTGTTCGTCTTCTCCGGCCGCCACTTAGCCGGAAACCATGGAATTCTCACCATCCTCAGGCCTCTCATGGATCCTTCTCACAGGTATTGCTGTCTCTAAGGTCTTCAAGAGACCAGGGTCCACTCCCTCACACCTTTAGCCTGTCTCAGGCCTTCATGGCTCGATTCCAGTGAGATTTTCCTACTTTTCGGCTAGATCCGGTGTTTTCTATACCGACTCTCTCTCTCTGGGTTCTCTCTTTGAAACACTAACTTCTAAACTTCCGATTCTTTTAGATCTATAATTGATCTATGCGTATTATGAGGTTTTCCTGAGTTTTCTTTAAAGATTCTCCTATTTTTCGAACGATCCTTCATTTTTTCCAAAACTAGGGTTTCATGACCCCTCTTAAACGATTTTTCCATGAATTTTTAGTATTATCCTAAGGTCTGTAATGTGTTTTAACGATTCATTCAAGTTTATCTATCTTATATGAGTTATTGTGTTGAAATACCTAATTTCTAGTCCTACACCCTAAGTTCCTGATCTGTCTTTGATAATATGTTTGCATATGTGTTTGCGTTTCATGAGCTTTATGATTCACTAATATTTTACCCTATGTGATTCATCTATGTCTTGGATTTTTCTGGCTTTCCCGTTTATCTCACTGTTCACTCTGTAATTCATATTAATACCTAGTTTCGTATGATTTCACTACTAGGGTTTCTGACTTCTTGCCTTTTATCTATTCAATTCATGTTAATCTCTTTTAATTGATATTATTCCTGTTCGAATCCTTGATTCTTTGTAATTTTTACTTTAGGGTTCCTGACTTATTATTTGAATCCCTGATTCCTTGAGATTTGAAAACCTTACTGATTTCTTATGGGATATTCTTATTAATTTCCGACCTTTAGCTTATTTTTTACCTTGTTATATGGTTAATGTATTGTTAACTGATCCCTATTTCCTTAATTAGAATCTAATGAACCTAGTCTCAATTGCATAGTTGTACTGGGTTGAGATTGTTTCCTTATATGTTATATGCATGAGAACTTTCCTTATTTTCTTATTTGCCTACTAGCCGTTTGAATTTAACCCCTTAAATTAAGGATACATATGTTGATTTTACACTGTTTGAATATTCCTTTAAGCTATATATGGTGTCTTTCCTTATTTGTTACTGACCGTTTGAATAACTCCCTTAATCGTGGTAGTACTTGAGTTGATTTCACTCTGATTGATACTAAGTTTCATAATTGTTGACTGATTCTGATTTTCACTTTACTTTTCACCCAATTTTGAAAAATATATATATGCATACTTTTTCTCTCACTAAAAAAATGAATCTGTTCAAAATCTCTCTCACAATTAAAAAACTCTCTGCTCTCTCTCTTCTGTGCTAACTACTACTATTCTAACTTAGCCGGCTGCAAGCCAAGGGTAACTATTGTGCATCTTCTACTTCCTGTTTGTGTTATTGTTTTCTTCCCTTATCTGGTATGTTCTAATATAGATTTCAGTCCTCAAACCAACATGTTTCTACAACTGTTGTAATTCAGCATGCTTCTAATTTGCTTTTACTTATTATTCAAGAGACCAGGGTCCACTCCCTCACACCTTTGGCTTGTCTCAGGCCTTCATGACTCGATTCCAGTGAGATTTTCCTACTTTCCGGCTAGATTCGGTGTTTTCTATACCGACTCTCTCTCTCTCTATGGGTTCTCTCTTTGAAACTCTAACTTCTAAACTTCTGATTCTTTTAGATCTATAATAGATCTATGCGTATTATGAGGTTTTCCTGAGTATTCTTTAAAGATTCTCCTATTTTTCGAACGATCCTTCATTTTTTCCAAAACTAGGGTTTCATGACCCCTCTTAAATGATTTTTCCATGACTTTTCAGTATTATCCTAAGGTCTCTACTGTGTTTTAACGATTCATTCAAGTTTCTCTATCTTATATAAGTTTTTGTGTTGAAATCCCTAATTTCTAGTCTTAAACCCTAAGTTCCTGATCTGTTTTTGATAATATGTTTGCATATGTGTTTGCGTTTCATGAGCTTTATGATTCACTGATATTTTACCCTATGTGATTCATCTATGTCTTGGATTTTTCTTGCTTTCCCGTTTATTTCATTGTTCACTATGTAATTCATATTAATCCTTAGTTTCGTATGATTTCACTAATAGGGTTTCTGACTTCTTGCATGTTATTTATTCAATTCATGCTAATCTCCTTTAATTGATGTTATTCCTGTTCGAATCCTTGATTCTCTTTAACTTATACTTTAGGGTTCCTGATTTATTATTTGAATCCCTGATTCCTTGAGATTTGAAAACCTTACTGATTTCTTATGGGATATTCTTATTAATTTCCGACCTTTAGCTTATTTTTTACCTTGTTACATGGTTAATTTACTGTTAATTGATCCCTATTTCCTTAATTAGAATCTGATGAACCTAGTCTCAATTGCATAGTTGTACTGGGTTGAGATTGATTCCTTATATGTTATATGCATGGGAACTTTCATTATTTTGTTATTTGCCTACTAGCCGTATGAATTTAACCCCTTAAATTAAGGATACATATGTTGATTTTACACTGTTTGAATATTCCTTTAATCTATATATGGTGTCTTTCCTTATTTGTTACTGACCGTTTGAATAACTCCCTTACTCTGATTGATACTAAGTTCCATAATTGTTGACTGATTCTGATTTTTACTTTACTTTTCACCCAGTTTTGAAAAATATATATATATGCATATTTTTTCTCTCACTAAAAAAATGGATCTGTTCGAAATCTCTCTCACAATTAAAAAACTCTCTGCTCTCTCTCTTCTGTGCTAACTACTACTATTCTAAGTTAGCCGGCTGCAAGCCAAGGGTAACTATTGTGCATCTCCTACTTATTGTTTGTGTTATTGCTTTCTTCCCTTATCTGGTATGTTCTAATTTAGATTCCAGTCCTCAAACCAACATGTTTCTACTACTGTTGTAATTCAGCATGCTTCTAATTTTCTTTTACTTATTATTCAACATGTATCTAGGATCCTGAACCCCCCTCTGCATGTTTCAGTTAGGCTTTATTTGTTTATGACTAGCATGTTTCTATATGCTTAGCACATACTTCTTATATGCCTATTACTGGTACATTAGTTTAGCCGTAGCCTTAGTTATTTTAGGGGTTTAATCTAACCTAGTGCTTTACTGTACCCCTAATCTTCTAGACCCTTAGGAATTTCTAATTGTATGTCTATATGTGTATCTTCCTGCTACATGTCTGCCCTCACATGCTCTGTATTTTTCCCTCAAATCCCATCACCCCTGTTTGTGATTGTTGGACTATCCTTAGTCCTTTGTGTGATGTTAAGTTTCTATGTCCTTCTTCAAAACTGTTTTCTTACTTACCCTTTCTCAAAATTGTTTCTTACTTAAACCCCTTTTAAAAAAAATAAAAAGCACTCTCACATATACTCTTAGAAGTATAAGTTCATCCCCCTTCGTGTGAGCACTTCTTTGGGGACCCTTTGAGTGCCCTCTGAACTCTGACACATAAGGTTGGCACTTCCCACACTACACATGTTTAACTCTACTTTGGCTATGTCTAGGTGTGAGCACTGTCCGGGATCCCTTGAGGTCCTTAGGGAACTCTGACACACCCGGACCATGAAAGGCTATGAAACACCAAAGGCGTTGAGGTTTGGAAGATCTGGGCCTAATTGAAGGCTCCCTATAGAAGTAACTTCTTATTTTTCCTTTGGTTGTGTAATTCATAATTCTTGGTATGTAATAATTTGTAAACAGATATTTGGGAATGGATAGTGGAAAGGGAAGGGTAGTTATATAGATTATCCATGTTAAAGGGTATATACCATGCCTCTAGGTTTACATTTCTTACGTGTGCACTAGAAATTCATGCTTAGGGTTGATTGTATGCGAGCATATCATGCATTAGATATCCTGTTCCTTAAGTCCATGTTTACTGTTTCAGCATCCTATTATGGCATTATCATTTATCATATAGAAATCATGCTCTAGGATTAAATGTTAATATAAACCTGTTATTCATGTAAACTAGTTCTAATAGCATTGTAATGTTGTGTTACACCTAGGAATCATGCTTAGGATAATGATGCGCTAATAAACAAGTAATCCTCATACTTGTTGCGTAACATGTTCAATATTGTGACTTTATGCATTTAGAAATCTTGCCTAGGAATTCTGCATACCACCCATTCTGTATCCCCATGTGTGCATATTAGATATCATGTGTTAGGACCTCATTCAACACATAGTTTAACTATTGATTGCACGAAAAAGGCCCTAATTTTAATGATGCGTTGTATTTTTTGCAACACCTAAGTGCAGCATGTTTAGGCAAACTAACTTGTAATAGTTTCTTTAATAATCTGGGTAATTACTGGGTGTTGTCATACGCTTAAGCAAGATTTAGGCGTTAAATCTATGAAAATTGGAAGCATACTCCTTTATACCTTTTGCTTGACTATTAATGGTTAGAATCAGTAAGAAACTGATAAAATTCATCCTCTGAAATCGGTAATAAAGCTGCCTCACTATTGCATTCTCACCTAGATATCATGCCTTAGGTTTTGAAGTTAATAAGGCTTTACTTGTGTTTTAGTCGTGCTATTTATGTGCATAATATGTGGAGGAATACTTGGGCCTCGTATCTGCTCTTATTTGTTTTCTCTTATATGAAGTTCTAATTGTCGTTGTTTTTCGCTTAGAATCTTGTCTTTTAAACCTAGGGATCAACCTAGTACTTCCTTTTAAGGTAGTAGTCCTAGACTCCTCCAGGACTGATAGGATGGGACGGGTAATAGCACGCAATAGAATCTGTGACCAATACACGCTTTAATTACCTTCACGGGGTGGGAAGGGTAGAATATGGATATGAAGACCGATGCGCTAATACCACGTGTATCCCCTCTTCGAGAAGTGATTACAAGGCATTGCATTGATGTGATCCATATTATTATAAACCTAGGACACCTGTATACACTAACTCGTAATCATCTATACTGTTTTCTAAGCATCTGCATGCTTAAGATTTAAATCCCCTTTTATTTGGGCCTTTACTTGTTATTTGCTAGTTGTACAAATTAACGAAATCATTTGGTCGGGAACCACACTTGTGGATCCTGAGGGGTGCCTATCACCTTCCCCTTAACATAATTTCAAGCCCTTACCCAAATCTCTGGTTAGCAGCGTAGTTCTAATTGAATCCCTTAGGTGCCCTAACGCACCATTAAAATCATTAGGTGGCGACTCTTCAAAAATATGCAAGACCCTTTCCTAAAAGGAAAGAGTTGTCCCAACCAATGTCATAAACCCGATATTCCGCTGGGAAGAGGAAAAAAGGGTGCGCGACAAGTACTAAATTATCTTAATTTATAATATTAAACTAATTACTATTTATAATATTTACATAATTAGTCAATCCTAAATTATTAAAATAAAATTACTAATTTTAACATTTAGACTAAAAATGTCAAAAACAAACAATTTTTTTTTTGATTTTCTTCTAATAATATGATCAAATCATGTAATTAGATGCTATATTTAATTAAAAGCCTAATAATTCTATATGATGAAGATTTAAATACTTTTTTTGTTTTATATGATTTCAAAATACTAGAAAATGCATGAAAATGCCAGTAAATTTAAATAATTGCGAATAATTACTAAAATTTAAAAACAAATATAAAAAGAATCTATTTATTAATTTTTGTGGGAGTATTTTTAGTGAGGTAAAAATTACATGCTCAGAGCTGCTCGTCTTTGTTCGGAAACACGGAGAGTTTTCGGGCAAAGATAGAGTGAGCAGTCACGAACAATTTCTACCTGTTTGATACTCCATGGGAAGCATTTTGAAAAAGTTTGACCGAACCTTGCTTCAAAGGTTGCCTACATATCCTCGGCTATAAAGGAATCAGGTCAGTGTAGTTCTGGGAATTTTTGGTAGCTGGGACTACCGAGAAGCCGTGATTTCACTGTTGTTAGCTCCTTATTACACCAAAATCAAAATAAAAGAGATTAGCTAAGCCTATTAATTACGAGTTACAATATTCCTATCTATAAATCTTCTGAAGCTTGATCTTGAGTCTCGGCTGGTTTTTCATTCCGACTCTGATCTGAATCTTGGTGCTAGGTAGCTACGGGTGCTAGCTCATTCTTCTTCAGCTTTTCGGATTAGTACGGGACAAGTTTGTGGATTGATTCATGTTTTGAGTAATCCACATCTTTTCTCCGCCTCTGCACTTTGGTTTCAACTCTTTTCTTTTCTTTATTTTATTCTGGACTGAGACTTCTTCTTTCGGTCGTCTCTAATCTTGCGCTTCGAGCTATAACCTGCTCAGGCATCGAAACAAACGAACAAAATATTTTTGTCCCAGTTTTCATTAGGAAGATTTTGTGAGTTATTGCGACAAAATTATATACTACTTCATTATTGAAAGCGATAAAGGAGTGGTAGTGATGTACCAAGAGGAAATGTAGACTAGGGAGTGAAACCCTACGTCTAAAAGTGAAATAAACTAGGGATTGGAAACCCTATATTGGCATCAACAAAGGAGTGGAGACCCTACGTTGTTATCAACTGGGGAGTGGAGGTCCTATGTTGGGAGTCATTAGGTTATGCTGGCATCAACTAGGAAGTAAGACCCTATGTTGAGAAACCATCCAGTTATGCTGGCATCAACTAGGGAGTGAGACCCTATGTTGGAAAATCATCAGGTTATGCTGGCATCAACTAGGGAGTTGGAGGCCTATGTTGGAAAGTCATCAGGTTATGCTGGCATCAACTAAGGAGTTGGAGAACCTATGTTGGAAAGTCATCAGGTTATGCTGGCATCAACTAGGGAGTGGAGACCCTATGTTGGAAGGTCATCAGGTTATGCTGGCATCAACTAGGGAGTTGGAGGCCTATGTTGGAAAGTCATCAGGTTATGCTGGCATCAACTAGGGAGTGGAGACCCTATGTTGGAAGGTCATCAGGTTATGCTGGCATCAACTAGGGAGTGGAGACCCTATGTTGGAATCATCAGGTTATGTTGGCATGAACGAGGGAGTGGAGATCCTATGTTGGAAAGTCATCAGGTTATGCTGGCATCAACTAGGGAGTGGAGACCCTATGGTAGAAAGTCATCAGTTTATGCTGGCATCAACTAGGGAGTGGAGACCCTATGTGGGAAAGTCATCAGGTTATGTTGGCATCAACTAGGGAATGGAGAGCCTATGTTGGAAAATCACCAAGTTATGATGGCATCAACTAGGGATTGGAGACCCTATGTTGTAAAGTCATCAGGTTATGTTGGAATCCACTAGGGAGTGGAGACCCTATGTTGGAAAGTCATCAGGTTATGATGGCATCAACTAGGGAGTAGTGACCCTATGTTGGAAAGTCGTCAGGTTATGCTGGCATCAACTAGGGAGTGGAGACCCTATGTTGGAAAATCATCAAGTTATGATGGCATCAACTAGGGAGTGGAGACCCTATGTTGGAAAAATCATGAACTAGGGAATGGAGACCCTATGTTGGCATCAACTAGGGAGTGGAGACCCTATGGTGGAAAGTCATCAGGTTATGTTGGCATCAACTAGGGAGTGGAGATGCTATGTTGGAAAGTCATCAGGTTATGCTGGCATCAACTAGGGAGTGGATACCCTAGGTTGGAAAATCATCATTTTGCATTTTCTTTGTTTTTCTTTCTTCTTTTTTCTTTTCCTCCTTTTTATAATTTTCATAATCATTTCTTATTTCCTTTCTTTTTACTGTTTCAAATAATGGGTGCATGCGAATTGAATTTTAGAGAAAACCTTCCTTTTTGAGTTATTGATGCAAAGCTATTTCTGGCCCTTGTGCAGTTTCTTTTGGTTGCAGCTGCTTCTTGCAAGGTTGCTTTTAGGTTGCTCCTGTTTCCTGTTTTTCAAACAGAGAACAATTCGTCAATTTGAAATGGTGGTTGGTTTTGTGGCGTTGATTATTGGTCACTTGATCTCGGCCCGTCCTCTTCGATGAAGATCCCAACTGCTTACTTGTTCCCTGGGGACCGATTTTATTTCTAACTCTAGAGATCTTGACTTTTCCAAAAATTTACCCAAGACGGTTAAAAACACGCGGGACTTAACCTTCTTTAACTTTAGTTTTCCTTTGCGGCATTTGACTTTGATTTCCTTTCCTTTCAGAATTATTGATTTCAAAGCATCGGCCATCATGGCCAGTCGAGGTCAACTCGATGTACCTGCCGAGGCTGGGCGCTTTCTTAAATATTAGCTTGTGTTGAACAAGAACCTTGTAAATCAACCTTGCCATCATTTCCTTGTCTTAATTTTAGAATAGAATTAAATCGAAAGGGATTCAAAGAAAAACCAAACAATGAAACGGACAAAATGAACTTAGATGAAGGTATCCCTTTCGGGGAAAGGAAAGAAGGACTTATCTGGAGTGTATGCGGACTTCAATGCACATGACATGTCTCTTGGACTAGATGCCTGATCTGTGCGAACCGTCCAACTCTTGGAAATCCATCATAACTTATACCTCAAGATTGAGAAACCTTGCCCAGGACTGTGTCCATGTCAGTGACTGATGATTCCCTTGTTTTGATCAGCGGTTCTCTTTGCGGGTTTTCACCAGCTAAACTCTCTCATTTCTCTTCTCACCATTGCCTCATAGTGCTCTTTGCGAGTTTTCACTTACGAGACTCTCTCATTTTCAATTTCTCTGCTTACCATTGCCTCAGGATGCCGTGTGTGTTTTCACTAATAAGACTCTCTCATTTGGTTGTATCAGATCCAAATAATTGTATCCTCCAATTTTGGACATCTTTATCAATTGATCGGAAGGACTTGAACAGGATTTGGGGTAAAAAGAATTTGGGTTGAATTACAACCTTGGAACCTTTCAAGCGAAACCATCGCTGAACCATTATAAATTCTGCCCCAGTTTCAACCTTGGGGAAATGCGGATTTTTATTTTGGTGTGACTGAACCCCAGAGTGAGGCTACCTACGTATCCTTTCAGAATCAAGCCGAACGTAGTTGATGCGAGGCTAGAATTCGTAGTTTAACATGTTATATGCCCTACATTTTATGTGCGTTAATGATAAAAATACACNCGAGCTAAATGGATGCAAATACATCGAAAATACGCTCAAGAGGCGAGGAGGAGTGCATCGGGCTATAGCTGGGCGCCAGAGCCCAAACGCCTGGCCCTACCTGGCGTTAGCCAGGCGTTAGAGTCCAAACGCCAGCCCTAGCCTGGCGTTAGCCAGGCGTTATCCAGGTGTTAGGGCCCAAATGCCAGGCCCTTGTTTTGGTCAATTCCGAGTTTTGACAAGTTTAAGTGTTTCCCGGTTGGAATAGAAGTCTCCTACACGTTTAGGGTTTGTCCTAAACATATAAATAGACTCCTAAAACACAACTTAACGAGGATTGGAAGGCAGACGAAGGATTCGAAGAGAAGAAACCATTGAAGTGACAAAACATTGATTTCTACATATTTATTTCATTACTTTGTAGTTCAATTATGCAATTTATTTTGTGGTTGATTCGTATGAACATGTGTAGCTAACTTCTTTAATCTAGGATTTTGGTAGAACCCGTTAGGGATGAATTTATTGCGATATTAATATATTTTAGTTGATTATTCTCTATTTGTTCAACTACGCTCTTGTTGTAGTTGATTGAAAGGGCCCTCAATTAGTTGTGCCTATTTATTATGTATCTACTCGAGAGAGAGTGCATATTTAGGTAGTTGTTTGAACAACATCAATCCCGGAGTATAGACGAAAGTCATAACCGAGGGTTTAGAGGTTGGATTAGAGATAACGATACCTCGGGTGCAATCTAAAGTGAACTGTAATGCAATCTAGCTAGCGTAACTTGAGAGAGTGCGTCTAGTAAATTATCATAATTACTTGAGAGAGATTTATGGTAGATAGAGTGTTCATGATTGATAGAGACGATTAATTAAACTATAAGAAATATCCGAGAAAGAATTCACCAATGGGGGAAACCAAACCTTAGACCTTTATTATCATTATTTACAACACATTGCTAGTAATTGCTAGTTTATTATTATTGTCAGTTGAATTAGTAAAACATCACCAAGTTATATTAAAAAGTCTTGAGAGAATTGATTTAGTAAAAGTTGCGTATTCTAAAGACTTGATTGATACGTAAATTCCCTGTGGGATCGACTCTGGGCATAATACCCCGGATTATATTTGCAACGCCCGCTTAGTCTTTTATTAGACATAGTTGAGCGTGATCAAATTTTGGCGCCGTTGCCGGGGAATTAACGGTATTATCAATTGAGTTGGAAGAAATACAAAATTCTGAAATATAGTTAATTGTCTTCAAATTTTTGTTTTTTTACATTGAAAGTTTAACGTTTGCTAACNCAGACCCCGAGAAAGTTTTCAGGACCATAAACCGGACCAACCGGAAAAGCAAACATCAACCACAAATTGAACAAATTGAAACAGACATGGAAGATGCACATAACCGGAACAATCATGGGGATGATGTGGTAGACCTAGTCGCTTAAATAGGGGCAGAGGCTCCTTTATATGACTGGGCAATATCGACAGCTGAGAATTTGGCCACAGTAATACTGGTTCCTCAGATACATGCCGAGTCCTTTCAGATAACAAATAATATGTTCCACCTATTGCAGACAAAGGGCTATTCTCAGGGTCATACATTGAAGACCCCCAGCAGCATTTAAAGAACTTCCTGTCAATTTTCAAAACTCAAAGGCAGCCAAACGTCACTCAGGAGGCAATAAAACTGTTGTTGTTTCCATTCTCAGTGACTGGTGTTGCCCAGACTTGGCTAAAATCACTCCCCATAAATTTCATTACCACATGGGAGGAGTTAGTTAAACAATTCATGAACAAGTTTCACCCACCTAACAAGACTGCCCAATAAATCGATGAAATCTTAAGCTTCCGATAGAAACCAGCTGAAACCTTACAAGAGACATGGGAGCGATTTAAGGGTATGTTGGTTATCTGTCCACATCATGGTATTCCAGAGCAAATGTTGGGGCAGTATTTCTATATGGGTTTGGCATATACGGTTAAAGCAAATGTTGATGCTTCAGCTAGTGGAGCATTCCTGAGCAAAACGTGGAGAGAGAGTCAAATATTACTTGATAAAATGGCACAGAATTCAGGATGGACAACAAGGAATGCACCCATTACTCCTGTAGTTCATTCAGTGCCATTCGATCCATCTAATACCATTGCAGAGAACGT
>MDKJ01359955.1:0-16880 GCA_005239525.1 Nicotiana knightiana | reverse complement strand
CACTTGAAAACGTTTAAAACTCGGACTTTACCGAAATAGGCACCCTGGCATTAGGGGTCTAACTCTTGGCTAACGCCAGGCACCCCCTGGCGTTATGGCTCTAACGCCTGGCTAACGCCAGGCACCCCTTGGCGTTATGGCTCTAACACCTGGGTAACGCCAGGCTTGTCCCGGATCGCTCCTTTTCGACCCTTGCACGTATTTTCTGATGTTTATGCTCTCATTTAGCTCGGCTTCCATTTCCAATTCACCTACACATTAAATAAACTCCATTAGGCACATACGACATGTATTTTTATCATTAAAGCACATAAAATGCAAGGTATATAATGCTTAAAATCATGAATTCTAGCCACGCATCAATATTTCATTATCAAGTGTGCCATAAAGTAGGTTGTAACCATGTCCATTAAATGAAAGGCAAGCTTTTCATGGAAATAAAACTAATGAGATAACGAAATGTTATTGCATCCATAACGGGTGAATATGTCTCTTCATAATCGACACTAGGACTTTGTGAAAATCCTTGTGTAACAAGGCGTGCCTTATATCTTTGTACCTCCTTTTTCTCATTTCTCATACGTACAAAGACTCATTTATAGCCAACAGGCTTAACACCTTTTGGTGTTTGGACTACATGCCCAAAAACATCTCGTTTTGCTAGTGAATCCAACTCAGATTGGATTGCTTCTTGACGTTTTGGCCAATCACGCCTTTGTCGACATTCTCCAGCAGATTGAGGTTCAAGATCCTCACTATCTTGTATAATTCTAGATGGATACATAAGAAATATATGGAATCGATTCTTTTTAATGAATAGATCCGATCGCAACTTCAAATATGGAATTCGAAGGGATCAAATAGGATAGAATACTCTGAATCATATAATTATAATGAACAACATTATATGCAAAGACAGAATCCACCACTATATTAAATAATCTAAATTCGTTTCAATATCAACTGGGTTTATTAATAGTTCCTTATTTTCTTGAGTCCCAGGCTTAGTGATTTCCTCATGAAATCTCAAGATTGGTCAAATCATGGGTTTCTTTATGAGATTCTTTCGTAATGTTATCTTGATCATTTACTTTTCTTTTTCTAGGATTTTCGATCCTTAGAACCCAATGGTCTACCACGTTTTAGGCATGCCTTTGGTTTGTTAGCTATGACACTAGAAGATTGTCCAACAGGGACATCAATACGGATTGGAACATTCTCTGCAGGGATATGTGATTTCGTTATCCTTTTCAGATCCGTAAATGCATCTGGCATTTGATTTGCTATTTTCTGCAAATGGATAATCTTTTGCACCTCTTTTTCACAAATAGAGGCATGTGGACCAAGATAAGATAATGATGAATTTTTTCACAAAATATCTCGTTTGGTTACACCATTTTCTTCCCCTAATTTTGGAGAAAATGTCACATCGAATCGACAATCTGCAAATCGAGTAGTGAAAAAATCTCCCGTTAATGTTTCAAGGTAGCGAATAATAGATGGCGATCTAAACCCAACATATATTCCTTACCTTCTTTGGGGACTCATCTTGGTGCGATATTGTTGTGCTATATGCATAGATACTGTGCACCCAAAAATTCTTAAATGGGATTTATTTGGGTCTAGCCCAAAACTAATTGCAACGAAAAATATTTGTGATAATTTATCGATTTGAGGCGAACTAGAATTGCGGCATGCAAAATGACATGACCCCAAACAGAAGTGGGCAACCTCATTTTCATGAGTAGCGGTCTTGCTATCAATTGTAGACGTTTAATCAAAGACTCTGAAAGGCCATTTTGAGTGTGAACATGAGCTACAATATGTTTCGCTTTTATCCCAATTGATAAACAATAATCATTAAATTCTTGGGATGAAAACTCAACAGCACTATCAAGTCGAATAGACTAAATTGGATTATCAGGGAACTGTGCCCATAATTGAATTATTTGTGTCATTAATTTGCAAGTGCCAGGTTGCGAGATGACAATAGGAATACATGAGAACATCCAAAAGATGCATCTATTAAGTCCATAAAATATATAAACGACCCACTAAGTGGGTGAACAGGTCCACAAATATCCCCTTGTATACGTTCCAAAAACGCAGGGGACTCACTTCCAACCTTTTTGTGTTATGGTGTTAATCAAAATATACACTCATTACTCAAACATCAGGTTTTAACGACGAACAAATTCTGTAGCTAAACAGATAAATCCGTCGCTAATCTCATTTAGAAACAAATTATCAAGAAATTCTGCTAGCTACGAGCATTTTAGCGACATATTAGAGACAATGTTCGTAGTTAATTTTATTTTTGTTTTGTAGTGAACACATATAAATAATAATAAGATGGAATTATTTGGTTCCTGACCTTGAACCACTTGTGAGGGAAGAATGTAATATACTTTTGTATATAACATATATCAAACTTATATAGATAACTTTATTTTCATAAGCAATAGTTTATCTATTAAGTGGAGGCACTCAATAAATTAGTTTGCTAAACCAATTGTGATGTAAACCAACTTATCAAGATGAACTTTCTTGAATAGAAAATCTGAAAATTATACTCTAAATTAAATTATTGAGCAAGAAACCTGGCATCAAGTTGCGGATTGATAATAAACGCACATGTAACCATCTCATAGATTCATCTTTTTAAAGTTTACATGGCAGGTGAATGAGCCCCTATTCACCTTTGATAAATTCCAGAATTCAAGGGATTCAATCCCAATTTTAGTTGGTATAATAATCGCGTGAACAAGCAACACAAGAGAATACATGAAGAATCTTATTCAACACTTACCCATGTGAATTCTCTTTTATTTTGCACATCATACTTAAATCACGATTGTTCAATAGGCCATGCTTGATAAAACTATTTGTATCAGTAAACTTCAGGTTTACATCATGACATGTGCATTTGTAAATTAAACTCCCAATTTACTATGACATGAGTTTTTATATCAATAAACATCCAGTTTACTATGTCATGTAATTTCACCATATTTTTATTTTTATTTATGTAGTACAAATCAGGAAATTAAGCGGGTAATTTTCATATACATATTACCCTGCTACAATTGTAGTAATATAAAGATATTAAATCTTTTCATTATTTATAGCCTCAATATAACCAACCGCTTTCGCGAATACTTTAGAAACTCAATAAGTTTCTTTGAGACTTACTACAACACAATGACTTATTGATAATCAATTTTATTCCTCAAAAATAGTAATAATAGGCTCTTCCAAATCTTCCAATTAATTTTGTACTACCATATATTCATCAACATCTATATGGTGCTCTGTTAAAGAGAAAGTTATATCATTATGGTCATGGTCAACCTTAGATGCAAGATCTGTTTCTTGCATTATTGTTGTCCTTTAATAATCACATTGCAAAAATATTTGGGCGTACAATAGGTACTTGACCAATGACCATTCATGCCATAATAATGACATTATTTTCTTATTTCATCTCAAACCCCCTTCTAGAGATGAGTGTGGTATATTCATTACCACTAGCACGTTCATATTCTTCTGAGAGTAAATATGTATTCATAATGATTATCACTTTGTTTTCACATTCACTTCAGGAATGGAACATAATAATCCATGCATAGTTAATAAAATCTCATGTCATATCAATGGCAAACATCATTTTCACAAAGTGAAGAATTATTTTTAAAACCATTATTGTTCTTATTATCACAATAATAACGATTATAATTTCGTCCATTACCACATCCACATCCATTCTTCATGGTAGCATAGTGTCTTATTTTAGACTTATGGGTCGAGTTTCCATTATTGGTGGCGATAATTTAATTTGCATATACGAACTTTCATTAACTGAACTTTAATCAAATAAAAAGTATCAAGCAAATATATAAAAACACATAACCATTTAAATCTACGTGTTCTTTGTGATACTTAATCCACTTTAAGATGGAAGAAATATGTGATAAAATAGAAAGAAAAAAATATGTGCTCTCTCAAAAATCTCCACTTCGTGTTTCTTAATAATAACACATAGGAACATAATTCTTGTTATAGAAAAAATATTTATTTTTCTTTACACCAAAAACCCTTACATGACTTGGTGAAGTTTCACGAAGAACTTTTTCGTAAAGTAATTTTGTTCATGTATGGTAACATAAATAGCAAAGTGTAAAGAAACTTGAAAATTGATTAGAAAAGGCTAACCGTGATGGCCGAATATAAGCTGGCGTTGTACACCTTATACCAGGTCATCTTTCTTACCATATTATTAATATTAAATAATGTTACTGGCACTGACAACATAATAACAAATCAGTCTGTTAGAACTTCCTGCTGATATTGTGTTATGAAATAATAGAAAATAAAATAAAACAAGAGAAATTTGGAGGGAGATTTCTTCATGTTATTCTTCAAGTGCTTGGGCCTATTTATAGGCACTTTTGCATGAACGGATTTGGCCAACTTGTTGAAAGTCTTGACTTTGTTGAAAGGCCTTGCCACTTGTTGAAGGCCATGCCACTTGACCATAATTTGCTCCCAATTAACTTCATAATACATGGACATTCACTTTTAATATTATTTATAATGCTTCCTACTTTTTTTCTCTTCTCCTTTTTCATCTTCATACCAGTTATTTTCAACACAGTCCTTAACAGTTACCCATTTGGTTTCATAAACTTTTTTAACCTAATTTTTTAATATGATGACTCAATAGGTCGTTTTGAGTACTAACCCTTATTTTTGTGTTCCGACACCTCTATTAGCTTCATTTGATGTTTCCTGATTTGCATGCGTGGTCTGTGTATCTTCTAGAAAAGCTTTTATATGAAATCTAATAAAAATAAAAAATTTGACTAAAAATGTGGCTAGAGTTGACCACGGTCAACCCAGATTGCTATCTTGAGAATTTTGGTAGGTTTCTATTGTTATTTTGGATGTGGGCATATGCCGGAATTGAATTCAGAGGTCCCTGTGTTAATTTGACTTGTTTTACCGAATGTTAGCAATTTGAATATTTGAAAATTTCCTAGGTTTGACCGTATGTTGATTTTATGGTTATTGGGTTCGACTTTTGGTTTTGGGACTTGAAATAGGTCTATTTTTCTATTTAAACTTGTTTGTAAAATTTGGTGCAATTCAGAGTTGTTTTGATAGGATTCAGACTCTTAGTTGCAATTCTAGAGATTCTTGAGTTTTCCTTTGAATTTCATGCGGTTTGATGTCTGATTCATTGTTTTAGATGTTATTTTGATATTTTGATATTTTGATTGCGGGAATGAGTTTATATGATATTTTTAAACTTATGTGCATGTTTGGTTTGGAGCCCAAGAAGCTCAGGTGAATTTCGGGTGTGTGTCAGATGAGTTTTGGATGAATTGCAATAATTGGTGGGCTTTCAGTTCTGGTGTTGATCTGTAGATCTCACATTTTTAAGACCTAGCTTGAAAATGTGAGCTTCGCTTTTGCGACCATGAGTTTGCATTTACGAGCACGGGCCTGGGTTGGGTGAGAGCTTCAAGCCCGATTTCAGGTGGCGCACCCTCCACATAAGCACCGCCCGACGAAAGGGGGACGGGGAAAGCTACAAGCCCAAAACCTTCAACCCTTCTTTCTAAATGGGGGTGCCCGAGGAACCTCATTCGCAATTACGAGAAAATAGTTCACGCGCTTTTACGATCATCTTGGTTGTATTTGCGACTCCTTGTAGCTTAGGATAACTTTGCTATTGCGAAGTAGTTGTCCGTATTTGCACAGGGGGGGCAGTTCGCATTTGAAAACAAATTGTCGCATTTGTGACTACGGGGCTTCAAATGCACAGTTCGCATTTGCGACCGGTGTTTTGAATTTGTTATGGTTGCAACTGCAAACAATAGTTCACAATTGAGACATCACAACTAGATAAAGAGGGAAACTTAGATCATTTTCCACCATTTCTCAACCCTAAACACCCTAGAGACGATTTTCCAAGAGTTTCTTCTTCCCAAAATCATTGGTAAGCAACTTTAATCTATTTCCTTTCAATTACCCAATACTTTTTATGTGTTTTCAACATCGAATCTAGGATTATAGGGATTTAGGTAGAAATTCGAGATTTAGGCCACAAATTAAGATCAAATTTCGAAACAAATCACATACCAGGCTCGGGTGTAATGACTCAACCTGTCGTTTGAAAATTGCACTTTGATCAGTAGTTTAAAGGGCATTAGAAGCTCCACATGATGTATTATGACTTATGTGAATAGTCAATTGTGGTTTTCAGGTTATTCGGAATCAATTTGAAAGAATAAATTGTATGCTTTAAGCTTTAAGTTGGAAGAGTTGACCAAGTTTGAATTTTGTGAATTTGACCCTGGAAAAGAGTTATGTTGCTTCTGTTAGGTCCGGATTGTGATTTTTGACTTGGGCGTATGCCCGTATTTGCATTTTGATATTTCTAGAAGGATTTGGCGCTTGGCGAAAGTTGGCAATGTAATGTTCATAAGTTTGACCGGAAGTTGGCTTTGTAGATATCAGATTTGGATTGTGGTTCCAGGAATTTGGAATAGCTTCGCTATGTCATTTGGGACTTATTTGCGAAGTTTGAGTTTGTTCCGAGTTGATTTGAAATGTTTCGGCACGAGTTTTGGAAGTTGAAATTTCAAAGTTCTTTGAGTTTGTGTCATTTCGATGTTTTTATACGTGACTTGAGACCTCGAGTAGGTTCACGTTATGCTATAGGACTTCTTGGTATATTCGGATGGGGTTCTGGGTGGCCTGGGTGAATTTCAGACGAGGTTCAGATCATTTTCATTTCATGTTGCATTGTTGTGGGTATGTTGGCTTTGGTGATCCCGCATCTGCGAAAGAATGGGCACAAATGCGGATAGATGGTCGCGGAAGTAAAAGAAGCTTGGTTGGGGATCACCGTAGATGCAGAGGAAGATGCGCACCTGCGTGTGCGCAGAAGCAGAAGTTGGGATCGCAGACGCGGTTGGGTGCGCTCTTATCTCTTACCTGCGCTTGCGCAGAAGCGGTGCCTGTTGCATAGGTGAGGAAGAGCAGAACACCAGGGTTTTTCGTAAAAGCAGGAATTTTGTCGCAAAAGCGATGCCGTAGAAGCGGCCCTTTGTTCGCAAAAGCGAAAATGCTGGGCAGAAGCTATATATCGAGGTTTTGGGTTCTTTTATCATATTTTGAGATGTGAGACTCAGATTGAGTCGATTTTTGGAGGTAATTTCATCACAAGGATTGGGTAAGTGTTCTATACTCGATTTTGATTATATTTCGAGATTTTATCTTCATTTTTGGTAATTGGATTATGAGTTTTAAAGAGAAAATTGGGGGGTTTTGTCTAAAACCTTATAAACCGAATATTTGAGTTTTGAACGTCGATTCATAGTCGGATTTGAGTGAAACTAGTATGGTTGGATTCATAATTGAATGGGTTGTCAGATTTTGTGAGTTTCATCGTGTCCTGAGGCGCGAGCCCCGATTGGGCCTTTGGGTCGATTTTGGGCTTTTGATTAAAGATTCGACCTTTATGATTTGGAATTGTTTCCTTGGGATTTATTTAATGTATTTGAGTTGCTTTTGCTAGTTTCAAGCCGTTCAGAGGTCAGTACAAGCGGGTTGGCATTGTGGAGCATCATTTGACTTGCTCGGTATTGGATTTGGCTTGTTCGAGGTAAGTAACACTTCTAATCTTGGTGCTGAGGGTATGTGATCTCGTCCAAGTCACACCTCTATTCCAGGTTATGAAACGGTCGATTGCAATAATAATACCCAACAAGGAGTCGGGATCAAATCCATAGGGAGCTGAGAGGGGAATTAGTAGTATATATTTGGATAGAGCACGTGAAATATCTAGATTGCACTCAAATATTGTTTTGTTTGTACTTCTAAAATTACGCTAAGGATTACAATTCTGAGATATAAAACTAGAGAGTATTGTTTTTTTATGTTTTTCAAAGATATAAAAAGGCCTAGGGCTATGACCTTCACCCAGGTGTTTTTCTAACGGGTTGTAAACTTTAAAGCTTGTTTTATTAGTCGGGGTGTATTATAGCTATCAACACTCAAATACCCACTCAATACCTCTCGGTAAGAGAGTAATTTTTTCCAATTTGGCTTTCTCAAGTCCAAATGGGTATTGAACAAAATAGTTGATAAAATGCTCAAGTTGAGTTTTTACTATCTCTAGGTTCAACCCTTTAATTGGGACTATCAATCTCTTGATTTTATCCAAAATTCTTGTTAGCCAAGTTTTCCTAGACTAAATTTCTCTTTCTCAAGTAGAGACCAAGTCAAATAGACATGAACTAATGTTTGCAACCATTATTTCTACTATTAAAAGCAAGAAAAAGGCTAAATAATAAACGTTTCCCAACCATAGACAAGCCATAAATCAAACATCCATTAGATTTATACACTAGGGTTGGGTCGCAACCCTAGCTAAAAATCTAGCTACTCATAATGGGTATAGAAGAAAATAGAGAAGAAAAGATGATAAAACTCATATTGCAAGATTAAAATATAAAAATCCAATGTTAAATCACCAAAGTAAGATAAGTTTCCTAAAGGGGTAAAGAAAATGGCTACAGGACTTTCAATATTCAAAACTTGATCTAATTTTGTGAAAGTAGTCTATTTATACAAAGCAAGAATTTTTGAACAATAATACCCTTTCGGAGGTTCTGCGGCCGCACTTGTCTTCAGTTCTTGACAGGATTTGACTCTTGGGCTTCACAATTCTGGATTGCGTCTTCATCTCTCATGTTCTGCGGTTCGCACAATTCTTGGTGCAGCCGCACAGGGCTCTTCTGCGGACCACACATTTTTTGAGTGCGGTCCACATTTCTTTTTTAGCTTGACATGAGACTCTCTAAACTTTGGATCTTGCGTAGTTTCTGCGGCCGCATAATAATTGTGTGGTCCGCACTTTGCACTGGGGCTCTGTTGATTTTCCTTCACATTCTGCGGCCATAGATAAAAATCTATGGTCCGCATTTGATCTTTTGTGCCTGATTTTTGTCCTTGTTCATATCACTTCTTCTTAAGTAGGATTTTATCGTAGTGGCTCATTTTCCAATACTCCTTCGATTAAGCATATTTCATCAGTTTTCGGAAATACGACAAAACAATTTTGGACTAAAATGAAAGCTAAAAGGCGCTAATAAATTATCAAAATCCCCTCTTATCAACTCCCGCAAACTTAAGATTTTGCTTGTCCTCAAGCAAATAAGGTAATTCCCACCTCCACAAGATAAGATCTATTCCAGCTAATTCTAAGGTGAATTAAACACACATCAATTGGGACTAAAAATTAACCACAACGCTTATATTCTATCAACAAGGCAATGATTTGAAGTTTTAAGCACAAATAGTTCTAATGTGACACTTGAGTTATCAAGAGTTGACTTTTCTCATCAAGTAAGTTCGCTCTTCATGTAGGTAATTGTGGATCCCCAAACTCCTCCTCCTCTACTCTCAATTAGCATATCTCACTTAAGAATGTAGCACTCAATTCAAGGATTTGTGAAAAGTTCGCACATCTCTCTCAAAAGAATGTCACAAGTACGGTTCTAAGTACCATATGCTTTCCTCTCATGTAAATCACAACTAATGTAAGTTCACTCGGCTTGAAATCACGTAGGGCTTTTTCGTAATGTAATGAAGGCTTTTGGACTAAGGTAGGAAATGTTGGAATAGAACGAGTTCATCTTTCTTTAAGCATTCCATTTTTTCTTTTTGGCTCATGCCTTGCCGACTCTTTGAGTCATTTTCTTTTTCCTTAGGGGAACTAGAGAGACTTAACATCACTCTTTCTTGGTCATGATATTCATTTTCTCCTTCTTTGTTTTCTCCATGCTTTGCATCGTTGCTTTTCTTTGAATCCCTTCAACTCTTCAACTTATTCACTTTCTTTTTGAATTTTTTATTTTGTTATTTCTTTCTTTTTCTTTTTCTTTGCTTTTACTTTTCTTTATTTCTTTTTTTTTTACCTTGATACCACTTTCAAACTCCTCGTCTCTCCCCAAACTTATTTTTTTATCCAATTGTTTCTCAAGAGTGTTAAGGAAAGCTCGGGTTCCAAGAGAGGGTCACTACAAGATGGGTAAAGGCTTGTAACATGGTTATCAAATGAGAAAGGTTTTAGGTTCAAAAGGGTTGACTAGGGATAACAACATTGGTGGGCCTTGGAAGATTTCAAAATGGGTCAAAGAGAGCCTACAATCACTTCTCAAACCAAGCAAAACTTAAAATTTCGCCTAGAAACACATTCGGGGTAAGTTCTAGATCATTCACACGGGTACTTGGACTTGCAACAAAATATCTCACCTCTCACACAACAAGATTGTTAAAGAGGATAGATTTGTGGACCCACAACAACCATATTCGAGATTGAAAATCACTAATGGCTCAACTAAACCACTTGATGATTGCTTAAGTCAACACAAAAGTCAAAAGGTCACTAACTAGAGCTATTTCTTTCCAATAACTTATTTTTAATCATAAACATGTAGTTAAATGTGTTGGTACCAATTAAAGCATGCTTGACTCTTCTAGTTCGACTTAATTAGGTCCTCTTATTCATTATTACTATTGTTCCTACCTAAATATAGAAAACGGACTCAATCCCTTTGAAGATTGTCACACCATCCATCGTTGGGAAGGGTCACCCGGTTCACACAAAAACCACTTTTGAAAAGAACCGTGGCGTTAAGAAAATAAAAGACTTATTGATCACTTAAACATGAAAATAAACTACTAAATTAAAAAGGAGCTATTAAAGTAAATAAGAAGCTATTGGGCTAAACATTGACTACTAAGAAAACAAAATAAAGAAGCTATGAAGTAACCTACTAAAAGCATAAATTAATATACAAACTGAGAAAGGGAAAGAGAATATGTACATCAATATAGAGAGAAGAATATGTACATAATGAAAATAAAAAGAGAATATTATCATCCAATGTCAAATGTCAAATCAAAATAAACTCCACCCCTGAATAAAAATGAGCATTGTCCCCAATGCTTAACAAAATAAGAACAAGGAAGGGAAAGAGTAGAGAGGACCCCCCCTATGTGGTCTCCGTGCCATAGTAGCATGTTATATCTCGCATTTTCGTACCTTAAAAGTTTCATCTTCAGTTAACTGACATAGACTCGGGGATGAGATTATCTTGAGGTTAACGTATTTACGCTATTTATAACAAGCGAGAAATAAGTGTCATGAAGGATAAAGGGTACACGAATTAAAGAAAATGAGTTTCGTTGAAAGTGGCCAATTTAGGATAAAATACGGGTCGAGCGATAATACTCGATAATTATGGACTAGTACCATACAAGGTACCATATGGCTGTGATAAAATGATGTATAAAATATATTAAAAAGGAGTATTATTTTTAGGTAAATTGATATAATTCTCAATTATACGGGTAGTTGGTTAATTAACGGGTAACGGGACATTACCCAATTAACTAATAAGGGGATATAAATTAATATATTACACACCTAACACGTGGCAAGAAGCCACAAATGTAGAAATGACTAAGTAGTCATTTATGCCTAGGTGGCTACCTAAGCTTAAATGGGAATTTAATGATTAACAAAGCAAGACTTATAACAAGTCTTGTTACATTTCCATACTGGACAGAAAGAGAACCAAAAACTTTAATCCTTTCTTGGTTTGATGTTCCAAAAAGCATCAAGGATCTATTCCATTTTTCTTAGTCCAAAGTCTTCAAGGATAAGAAACTCAATTTGTTCAAAAAAGATTCAAAGAAGAAGCAAATTTCGTTCAAAATTTCAAAAAACAAAAGGTTAATCCGATTTTTGGAGTTCTAAGTTCAATCCACGAAGGTTTCCAACAGAATATTATACGGAGTTTTTCCTACTCCAGGTATGTAAAGGCTGTCTGTAATGACCCGACCGATCGTTCCAAGAGATTAGCCTCGTTTCCCCCGTTTCTGCTTTATTATATGTTGCTTAACCTATTTATGCTGTGTTGGGTAGGTTGGTCCGGGTTCGGAGTGGTCGTGGTGAGAACTGAGACACTTAGTCTCTTAAATTAGCTTAATAGTTGAAAAAGTTAACCGGGAGTTGACTTGTTGGTAAACGACCTTGGAATGCGGATTTATGACTCAGATAGATTCGTTAGGTGATTTGGGATCTAGGAGTATGTTCGGAATGAAGTTTTGATGTCCGGTGTAGAATTAGGCTTGAATTGGCGAAAGTTAGTTTTTGACGATTTCCGGTCGGCAGTGAAAAATAGACTATCGGGGTCGTAATGGAATTTTGGAAGTTGTAGCAGGTTCGTAATTTCATTTTGGATATGTGTACAAAATTTCAGGTCAATCGGATGTGTTTTGGTTGGTTTCGGCCTCATTGGCGAAATTTAGGAATTTCAAAGTTCATAGGCTTGAATTTGATGTAATTTTGGTGTTTTCGTGTTGTTTTAGGTGTTTTGAAGGCTCAACTAAGTTTGAATGGTGTTATGGGGTGTGTTGGTAGGATTGGTTGATGTCCCGGGGGTCTTGGGTGTATTTCAGATGCTCAAACGGGCACTTTTTGACCTTAAGGAGTCTGATGTTTTCTGGTGTTTTAGCAGCAGTGTTTTCTTCACTACGATCGCGTGGATTCATCCGCGATTGCGTAGATTAATAGAGTGGGGCAGGCATTTTGTTCTATGCGATCGTGTGGTTAGGATTGCGATCGCATAGGTTGAGCAGGGGAAGTAGTGCGATCGCGTGGGCTTTGGTGCGATCGCATAGAGGTTCTGAGGCGTGTGTGTGGGATGGAGATTTGTTACATTCGACCGCGTGTGTTGGTATGCGATCACATAGAGTGGGCTGGTCTGTGCATCGCGAACGCATCCCTAGAAATGCGATCGCACTAAAGGGATTATAAGTGCTGGGCAGAATGTTTTAAAGCCCATTGTTGCGAAATTTTGTCCACTTTCCTCCATTGACAAGCGGGTTTAGAGCTATTTGAGAGGGTTTGAAGAAGAATTCAAAGGGGCTCACTTGGACGTAAGGTTTTCAACTTCATAACTCGTTTCTATGTCATTTTCTATGTAATTAAACCGGAAAATTGTTGAATTTAAACTAAAAATTTGGGGAAGTTAAGTGCATGGAATTTGAATTTTCTTTTGAGGATTTGAGTGGGCAATTGTTGTCCGATTTTGGTGTTCTTGGTATGTATAGAATCGTGGGAGGACGAGGATTCTAGTGATGTAAATTTTATCAAATTCCGAGATGTGGGCTCGGGGTCCGGGTTTGGCCGAATTTTGATAATTGTGTCTAAATTGATAGTTTTCGAATGAGTTTTGTTCCTTTAGTGTATATTGATGATGTTAACCTGGTTTTGGTTAGATTCAGAGAAATCGGGAGCCAATTTGAGGGGCAAGAGCATCCCGTATTAGTATTGTGGCCCGGTAGAGGTAAGTAATGGCTATAAATCTTGTCCTGAGGGTATGAAATCCCGGACTTCACACTTCTCACTGTTTTTAGAACGGCGCACATATCAGATGACGAGTATGTGGCGCATACAAATTTTTGGATTGAACTTGGTCCTTTCCACAGCAACTATTGAGTTGCGTATTCGACTCTAAATCATATGTTAAATTATATTCTAAAGACTATTGTTATATTTGGACTATACGCCGTGTTTGGGGCCTCGTGCCGACTTGTTTAGACCTCTTGGAGGCTTTTTACTGTTATTTCCTCACTGTTGATTTATTATTTACACTCAGTCATATTGTGCTTAACTGTTTTCGAAACTCAGCCTTATTTACACTATTTTGAGATATAAAAATGATGTTTTGGGTCGAGTACCCCGTTTTACTGATACGTCCGAGGGGCTTTTGAGAAGTTCTAACTAAGTGAGGACGTGGGCCTGATTGTGAGGATATGATACGCCACAAGGTGGCTTGATATTAGCGCTTGGGCTGAAGGAGTCCCTCTGGAGTCTGTGCACACCCCCAGTGAGCGGAGGTACCTACTGAGTGCGAGTGTTGAGTGCCAAGTGCCGAGTGCCGAGTGCCGAGTGATTGGGAGGCACCAGTGACAGTGAGGTTGCCCGAGGGGCTGATACTGAGTGGCTGTGAGGTGCTGAGTGATGCTCTGCCCGAGTGACGATTTATGATTCATGTTTTTGCCCGAGGGGCTACTTATGATTTGTTTCATTTTACACTAAATCCTTCGGTTATTTTTTTTCTGAAATTGTTGGAAAAACACATTTTTTAAAGGATTTTACTAAAGTTGGATTTTAAGGCATGTGGATTTCATATATCTATGTATATACTGTTGGAAAGAAAGGCTGTGCATATTGTGAACTGATGGTATTGATTTTTATGTGTTTCTTGCTGCTTAGACTTGATTTATTTTCATTAATACTGAGTTGGCATACTCAAATTACTCCCTGCACCCCTGTGTGTAGATACAAGTGTTCATACTGAGCGTTAGCCATCTATTCCATGCGGAGCCGGAGTTCGGGATATAGAGGTCGTTGTTCAGCGTCCGCGACATCTCTGTTTTCCCTTCTTATGTTGTATCTAGTTATTCGTACGGAGGTTTTGTATTATAATAGTATACCTTTTGGCATATTTATTAGATGCTCATGACATGTTGACTCCGGGTTTTGGGGATGGTTAGACTGTTTAACTGTTTATTTGCCTAATGGATTTAGTAATTCTATATACTTTATGAAATGTTTGAAAATACTTGTGATTTTGGAAAGAATTTGTAATTATGTGATTATTGGCCAGCCTAGTTCCACGATAGGCGCCATCACGGCCGGTTTAGATTTTCGGGTCGTGACATGTTGGTATCAAAGCCTAGGTTACATAGGACTCAACGGTCATGAGCAGCTTTGGTAGAGTCTTGCGGCTCGGTACAAAGACGTCTGTACTTATCTTCGAGAGGTTGCAGAACCCTTAGGAGCAATCTCATTTTTCTTGAATTCTGTCGTGCCATTTTGTTGATTTTGGAAATCTAAACTTCTATTGTTTCCTTCTCTCACAGATGGTGAGGACTCGTGCTACCGATCAGGATGATCAGCCACCAGCTAGAACAGCGAGGGGTCGAGGCCGTGGTAGAGGAGGCGGCCAGTCCGTGCAACAGCCAAGGCATTGCTAGTTGATCCCCCTACTGTTTAGGATCAGATTCTCGCCGCAGATGCTCCAGCGGGACCGGCTCAGGCACCGACAATGCCTATTGTTATTCCGGGTCTTCAGGGGACCTTGGCTCAGATCTTGACGGTGTGTATCACCCTTGGTCAGGCAGTTGCTGCTACTTCTCAGGTCAGGGGAGGCAGTCAGACTCCAGTTGCCCGGACACCTGAGCAGGCTACTCAGGGCCAGCAGACACCAGGGGCGGCTCCAGCCCAGCCGGTTGCTCCAGTTCGGGAATTCATGGTTCTGGCTATGCTAAAGGACGAGCAGCGTAGGCTGGAGAGATTTAGTAGACTACAGCCTCCGACATCCAGTGGTGCTGAGGGGAGGATGCCCATGGTTTTTTGGATAAGTGTTAGAGCATGCTGCATACTGTTGGGATTTTGGAGACCAGTGGGGACTCATTTGCTGCTTTTTAGTTCTCTAGTGCTGCTTTCACTTGGTGGGAGCCTTTATAGAGGCGTAGGCCTGCTGGTTCAGCACCCCTCACCTGGCAGCAGTTCTCCACTATCTTTTTGGAGAAGTATGTACCCCAGTCGCACAGGGAGGAACATCGCAAACTTTTTGAGCAGCTGCGCTAGGGGGAGCTATCAGTGACGCAGTATGAGATGCGATTTTCTGAGTTGGCTCGTCATGCTACCGAGTTGGTCCCTACTGATAGGGAGAGGGTTAGGAGGTTTATGGATGGCCTCACTTATCAACTCCACCTATTTATGACTCGGGAGAGAGTATCAAATGCTACATTCGAGCACGTTGTTGATATTGCTCGAGATATTAAGTTGGTTTGCCACCAGGAGCGGGAGGAAAGAAGGACAAGAGGCCTCGTGGATCGAGAAGTTCTAGTGGTGCTCCTTCCAAGGGCATTTTCTGCATGGTAGAGGCCGTTCATTCAGGCCTCCTCAGTCAGTCCCCCCAACTTATAGTGGTGTATCTTCCGGGCATTGTCCTCGTGGTCTCAGCCAGGCCGTTCTTCATTTGGTGCCCTCCCAGCTTAGAGTGCAGCTCGAGCACCACCAGTTCAGAGTTCTTCTATGCATGAGTTTTCTAGTGGCCATTCTGGTGCCAGGGGTTTTTATCAGTCCCCGCCTCCAGCTCCAGGGAGTTTTTTTTGAGTGTGGAGAGTTTGGGCACATGTGGAGGCAGTGTCCACGTGGTCCTGGTGATTCTTCTCAGTAGAGGGGCCAACCCTCAACTTCAACCCCAGTTACTTCATCACCCACCCAGGCAGCCAGGGGTAGTAGTCAGTCAGCTAGAGGACGCCCTAGAGGGGGAGGTCGAGCAGGTGGAGGTCAGGCCCGTATGTACGTATTTCCAGCTAGTCCAGATGTTGTGGCCTCCGATGCAGTGATCGCAGGTATTGTCTCAGTCTGTTGCCGAGATGCTTTGGCTTTATTTGACCCTAGTTCTACATATTCCTATTTTTCTTCATATTTTGCCCATTTTCTGGATATGCCCCGTGAGTCTTTAGTTACCTCTGTTCATGTGTCGACTCCGGTGGGCGATACTGTTGTTGTGGACCATGTGTATCAGTCGTGTGTGATATCTATTGGGGGTCTGGAGACCTGAGTGGACCTGTTGTTACTCAGCATTGTCGCACCTCCTTCTTTATACGCCCCGAAGGGGGTACGGGAGTTTTTCCACTTAAAGTGACATTACTCGAAATGGGAATATTTTCTTTTTATTAGAGTCGCCACTTGGAATAGTTTATTTGGTGTCCCA
>ML401473.1:0-21117 GCA_005239525.1 Nicotiana knightiana | reverse complement strand
TATATATTATGGATCGAGTTACACGCCACAACGAGATTGGATCGGGATGCACGCCGTACCGATATAGCGCCTGGGCTGAAGGAGCCTCTCCGGAGTCTGCACACCCCCAATGAGCGCAGTCGACTATATGTATATATGTGGATCGGCTGCACGCCACAACGAGTATTGTACAGGCTGAGCGATTTAGTGTGCTGAGCCTTGAGCATTGCGAGAGAGAACGCGAGTCAGTGAGATTGAGTACTCTGAGAGTGTGAATACATGATTCATCTCTGAGATACATGGCATCTACATGCACACATGACATACAGACACAGAGATGCATTTTTCCTCATGCTATCTGATATCCGGTCATTCATGACTTTTTACACACATTGATATGTGGGTATAGAAAGATATTTTTCACTTGTTATCTGGAAAGAAAATAAAACATCTTATTTATTGTGGAAGAATATTTGGAAACAATTACAGTTTTCAAACTTACTCGTATTTTTGGTAAAAGATTTGGGTTTTCACTGAGATAGTTGAAAAGCAGGCCCATTTTCACATGTGAACAAGCTGAGCATCTTGCTTCTGAGATACCTCTTATATTACCCCTATTATGCTGTTATGAAATGTTGTGGAATATTGGTATCGTACCCGACCTTGTGTTAGCTCGTCACTACTTTCAACCTAAGGTTAGGTTTGTTACTTACTGAGTACATGGGGTCGATTGTACTCATACTACACTTTTGCACCTTGCGTGCAGATGTTGGCTGCTGATGTTGCTGCGTTCGATGGGAGTTGGATTGAACATGTACTTGCGTTCTGGTTGAAGCTGCCCCTTGTTCGTAGTAGCTTTAGATATATAAAACACTGTTTATGTACTTTTCAAACAGATTATGTATTATTCCATTTCCGTTTTGTAAACTCTATTCTTAGAAACTCATGACTTGTACTGTCAGTCCTTTGGAATTGTATAAATATCAGATAATTTCTTTACTTTATTTTCTTGTTAGTATCATTGGATTGGATAGTTACTAGTTGGATGGGTTAGATGCCATCGCGACTAGTAAATTTAGGTCGTGACACATATTCAACAAATAAACTGATGAAATGCGGTGAAAAACATTGCACCCAGTTATTTGCATTTTGAATTCTTTTTCAGGTATTCTTACTCAAATTTTTCTTTCATGAGGTAACTTTTGTTAAGAAAGAGTTGGAGATGACTGGTACTTGGTAAATAAGATATGTTTTTTATTTTCTTGCTTTTGCGAATATAGTTTTCTCTTTTCTCTAAAGAAAATAACTTAAGAACTATGAGTGGATCATCACTAAAATCTGTACTTTCAAACAAGTCATCCTATACCAATCCATATTATCATTCAAAGAATTTTGTACTTTATTTTTTTTATGTATAATTATTCATTTAAATTTTATTTTAAAACTGATTATATTATTTTGTAAAATCATTTAGTACATGACTTGACCAGCACATGCATATATGTGTAACGCACGTACCGACAAACTAGTATATATATACCCTCTGCTCTCTTGACTGGAAGAAGACAATACTTAACTGAATTTAAAGAAGAATACTGTAACTTATGAGACTAGGATAATTCACATAAATTCAGGAGTACAAACTTCTCTTTATGTCTCGTTATCCAACACATGTAGTTAAGAGATCATACCAAAATGAAGGAAAGGTTTATCCTTAACATTCATTATCATAATCTGTCCAATAACCATGTTGAACTCGTCTCATAGCACTTCAATCTACAACAACGATAATAATGTAATCATTAAGCTACGGACAATGCAACTATCGCATAATGAACGAAAAGCTTATTTTATATTAAAACGGGCAGCATCTCGATGTTTTCCTTGAGTTCCCAAGTAAATAAACCAACAAGAACCCATACAAATTCAAACTATATACTTTCAGCACCACAATAAAAATCAAGCTACACAACAACAAGTACATAAACATCACCAATGAAACTACTATTTAACACGACGAACGACAAGCTCAGATTGTCTCTCTTTTGAAACCTTTAAGACCAATTTCATTCAGTCATCAACATAACAACATATCCAACATGATATTAAGTACAATGGGAGGAATTTTAACCTCCTATTCATTTTCTTATTCACCCTCAAACAACCCAACAATCCAACAACAACGAGAAGTACAACTTTCCATTATTCTGTTGTCTTCTCTTCATATTCACAGTACCAACAACACGTTTGACATGTAGACAATATTTTTATAATAACAAAATCATAAGAAAGTTATTTTCCATGGTGTCCAACCATTTAAAGTTCATGGAAACAACCTTATAAAATCGTCCATTAAAAATAATAACATCTCAAACTGTTTCAAGTCTCTTATTGTAGAATTTTGCTCAAATAATGCAACCAAGAAACAAACAACTTCAAGCACATATATTAGGCTGTTATAATCATCTTAAATAGTAGAAAAATACGAAATTTAAGCCAACCACAGCCCACAACTACCGTCAATGATGCCACAACACTAGGGGTGTTGTATTCTCTTCTTGAATCAACTTTTGGTGTTCAAGTTGGTGTTTAAACACTAGTAATTCGCCTAGAAACTCCAATATAACTGAATGAGGTACTGATTCTTATCTTAATTTAAAATAAAAACACGAAACCTGAGATTACTTCACTTTGAAAAATCCTTCAAAATATCCCGAAGATGAAGAACTACGATTTAGCGAAATGGAGAGGATAACTGATGATACTGTTGACACTATTGGGTAGAGATCATGCCTTAGGGCTTTACATTCTTTATATCTGCATTAGAATCCATATTTTAGGACTAATATGTTCATCCAAATCATGCCAAACATGCATTAAATATCTTGTTCTTAAGACTTCATATTTACTGCTTCAGCATATCACATGTCATTAGTCTATGTTTTGCGTTGTATCAACCTATCACTTAGAGATCCTGCTCCTAGGACAATAAATAACATTGACATAAAACCGTCATTCTTGTGTGCAGTTAGAAATCATGCCTTAAGAATTCTGTGTATTTAGAAATCATGTTTTAAGAATGTTGTTACTCTTGTGTGCATTTAGAAATAATGTCTTAATAATTCTGCCATTCTTATGTGCATATTAGATACCATGCTCTAGGATTCTATTTGCATTTGTTTGAATACGCCTAGTTTAACTACTGATCCATGAAAAGGTATAAAACAGTCTCACATATAATTGTCATGTTTTTCTAAATAAAACTGGTATCAATCCTTTCACTCTCAGATTTGTATCACCTAGAACAACATTGTTGAAGGTTAAATATTCTCAAACTGTCTAAAAAAACTTGTAACTGTTATGCACAGTCCCACGCCTAGGCAAGCCTTAGGTAATTAATCTTTATAAAACTGAAAAACTGTTTTTATTGTGTTTACTGCTTAAAGGCTAACATGTTTAAAATCAATGGGTAAACTGATTAGGGCCCTGTCGTTAAAATTTGTATGAAACGGTGTTGCATATTTCTGTGCACTGATGTCACTTTGATATCCTGTCTTAGGATCCTTTTCTAATAAAACTGCCTTTGTCTGTGTTTGAAACATGCTGTTTATTTGCATTATGTGTGGTAGTGAATCTGAGCTTTTTAACTGTTTCTGTCGCTTATCTGCTAGTCCTACTTGTTCTTGCCTGTCGCCTAGAGTTTTCCCTTTTAGCATCTTAGGGGGTTGTCTAAAACACCCGGACTTAGAGGTCCTAAAATCCTCCAGGACTAAAAGAAAGGGACNGATATGATGACCTGTGCGCTAATGCAATGTACAACCCCTCATTGAGGAGTGATTACCGGGCGTTGCACAAATATGATCCTATAGGATAAATAACTTAGGATCTCCCTTATCCTTTACATATGTGTGCTTGGACTGCTGATCTGTTAAGACCTTTATTTGTTTACATATGTGTGCTTAGACTATCAACTTGCTACTTGAATAATTCACAAAGTATATTTGGCCGGGACCCACAGTTGTGGACTTTGAGGGGTTCCTAACACCTTCCCCTTGAAGTAATTTTAAGCCCTTACCCAATCTCTGGTTATGCAATTAGTGTTATGAATGACCCGTAGTAGGTGCCCTAACGTGCCTTAATTCGTTAGATGGCGACTCGTCGAACTCATTATACTCGTTTCCCCAAAAGGCAATGAGTTGTCCCAATAATGTCAAAAATCTTGACCAATCCGAAAGGAGAGGAAAAAGGGGGGGCGCGATAATAAGGAGGTTATTTTATGAGTTATTTTAGTCATATCACAGTCATATGTTATGTATTGAAGTCAAGAGAGTTGTGGAACAAAAGTTGGCAAAGGTCATCACAAGTTACCTTCATAAATGTGCTGAAAATTAGGTCAAATATAGCTAAGCTTTTCTCCCAATGTACTTGGAATTACGGGATGATCCACCAACCAAATTTAAAATCTACGAGTGTAGTTTCTAATTCATTAAACCGTTCGTTGATATGACATCATATTATAGATATATTTGCGTTATTGTGAGACTGCAAAAGCAGCTCCCTTGGGACCCACAAAGTCGGTGGAAAAGTCCATCTCTTATTTAAGTCAATTTTAATTCATTTTTCTCGACCAAAATAGTTCCTAAACCCTCTTATATTCTCTCCAAGAGTTCCTCCATGATTTTAGAGCGAAAACCAAAGATAAAAACATGAATCCATTGCAAAAAAATCCTGCCATCCCCAATATCTGTTTACAAATTAATTATTACCAACCAATAGCTGAATGAATTACATAAACAAATAAAAAGAGAAGAAGTTAAACTATAGGGAGCCTGAGGCAGGCCCAGATGTATCTTGAGGATACCAAGCCTCTATAACCTCAAATGCCAAGAGTTTCATAGCCAATCTCATGTCCGTGTGTGTCAGAGTTCCCTAAGGACCTCAAGAATCCCGGGCAGTGCTCACACCCAAACTTTCATAATAAGAACTGAGTAAGTGCAGTGTGGAAGGGCCAACCCCAGTGTGCCAGAGTTTAGAGGGATCTCTCAAAAGGATCCCAAGGCAGTACACACACTGGAGGGGCAGAACCTAGGGACTTAGGAGTAAAGTGAGAGTGCTTGACATAGTTTTGAAAAGGTTTTGATATGAAAACAGTATTGAAAAAGACTCAATTAAGTAAAGAGGTTTTATGAAAAATAAGAGTTGATTAGTAGTAAAATAGTTTGAACAAGAACAATGTAAACATTTGAAGAATCAAACAAACAGCAGATTAACTCAGAACAAATAGATTACTTAACAACATGACTCACATAGGGGTATTGGGAGTTGGGGACGTATACAACACACAATGAAACACATAACAAACAGAAGCACATAAGCCTTTTTAGGAGTTTATGGGATTAGGGAATAGCTATAATGTAGACATAGTACATGCATATGAATTTCAGAACAGACAGTTGAGGTCATAGTTGTACTAACGAAGTTAAGCATAGAATCAACACTGCTTGAGGTAACAAATTATTTTTGCAAAACAGATTCGTACCAGAAACTGAGTAAACAAACAGACAAACATTCAAACATACACAATGGAGTGGATTCAGGTTGAGACATACTACAAAGGTACTAGGCAGGTTCATAGACATGTTGATCATAAGTTGAATTAGGAGAGAACTAATATATGCTAAGTGAAACAGAGATTTAAACATGCTAGCTGCATATTGAATAGTCAAATAGTAAACAAGAACAGAACTGGAATCAGTGAACTAAAGCAGTAACATAACACATAGGGTTTGGAACTTGAATTGAATCAGAACATACCAGTTAAGGATAATAGACACAAAATGTAGAGTGGTGTAATGCAATAACTAGCATTGGCTTACAGCCGGCTAGTTCAATAGAAGTAGCAAGTAACAAGAAACAACAGAAAGCTTTAAGTGTAAGATAGAGTTTTTGAACTAGTGTCCATTGTTTAGAAGTGAGAATAGAGAAGAGTATATATAGTAGTTAAGAGCAGAGCAGAATGAGGTAAAGGAAATCAGTACTCAACAATTAAGAGAATCACTGAATCAATCACATAAGGAGTTAATAATAGACTCCTTTAATTAAGGACAATTGACCAGACGGTAATAATAGTAGTCTAATTAAGGAAGGAAGTTAAAAATAGACCAAATTAAGGAATTCAGAATAAATAAATCAGGGGTCTAATTTAAGGGAAGAATCATATAAAGGAATCAGTAAATATACAACAATCAAGTAAGGAAAGAACGACTAATTAGGGTCGTAATCATAGAAATAGGAAAGACTTAGGCATGTAGATTCTTAACAGAGCAAATCGGTGCAGAAATTCAAAATAGTACTGATTTAAGAGAAGAAAATATAGGTTTCCACAAATAAACAAATAGGCTAAACACAATTTCATAAAAACACAGAAATCAGTCGAGAAATCGAATCAGAAACCCTAATAAAGACGTACTAGGGTAAAATTATAAGGCATTCAAATTAAATGAAGGAGAAGTCATATGAATCAAAGTACAGAACAGAGTTATGTATCAAATAACACAGATCGACTCAGAATCCAAACATAGTGTCAAAAATTAGGGGTTTTAACATAAACTAGTTATAATCGATTAAAACACATAAGAATCATAGAATAAGCACTTAAAATCAGAAAACGTTTTGAATAAAAGATTTTCAAGGAAACCCTAGATAGGAAGAAATGAAAAGACACTTGAAAATCAGAAGGTCTTTCATAAAAACAAGCGAAAAACAGTTCGATCCATCTCAGATCTGAGAAGTTCAAGAGATGAAAGTAGGTTTTCTTAAAAATAATGCAGAGATGAAGATACTGGCTTAGAAATCCACAGGTTTAGGCAAAAATATAAAGATCTTACTCAAAATCGAGCCATGGAAGCCTGAAACAGGCAAAAACAGGCCCAAGGTGTGAGTGGACTGACCCTCATCTCTTGAGGGCCTTAAAGACAAGTAATATCGGCATAAGAGAGCCATGAGAGGCCTGAGGGTGGTGAGGAACCACCATGGTTTCCGGCAAGAGAACACGGCGAGGGAGATTAGGGTTAGGGCAGAGGGGGTTTGAGAGAGAAGGAGAGGGGTGACGAGAGAGAGGGTGAGAGGGAATGAGGGGTTTGGGGGTAGGTCATTAGGTTAATTAAGGAAAGAATAAACCTGGACCGTTGATAAAAAATGATCAACGGCCAGGATTTGGGCAAATTGGGTCGGGTAGGATTTAGGTTTTGGGCCTGGGGTCTTTGGGCTAGGATTGAAATAGAAATTTGCTATTTGTTAAAAACCCAAGATAAATTAATTAAAAATAATTTATAAAATAGTTACTAATTATAAAAATGAATTTCATGCATAGAAATAGTTAAAAAAAAATGATTATTTAGTATTTGAAAATACAAAAGACTAATTTCTGGTAAAAAATAGTACACAATTATATGCATGGGATATAATTGCAAAGTCATTGCAATTATAGCCAAAAGGTGACATTTTGGCTATTTATGGAATAATTTGGTCTTAATAGGGCCATAAATAATAAATTAAATCAATAAATGCCTTTGAAATCATTTGTAATGCAATTTTATAATTATTTATTAGAAATAAAATACTGGACAAATTAATAAAAATGTAGAAAAATTATGGCAAAATACTAATTGCTACCAGTGCATGATTTTGGAGGTATATATGCAATTAAAAATATTTTGGAAAAAATTGGGTATCAACACTTATCATGTTAAGCACCCTAGTATCACTGCAAAAGTACATGCTACAACATTCCCAACTTGTCGACTTTCGACGAAACTTATTTTCTTCAATTCGTTTAGCTTCTAAGCCTTCCAACCCTCTTGGTACTTGTATTCATAATCTTATATATTTGTAACCTCCTAGGTAACATGATTAACCTACTTTATGTACTTTCAAGTATGATCTTATTTTTGAGCTTACATCGATTGACTTACGACATACTTTTATGTAATGGGGTCTAGCATCATTCCCCTCTTTGGAATATTCATTCTCAAATGTTGATTGATGCGCTTATTAGTCTCATAACCTACAACTCTTACAAATACTTTAATACTGTCCTTGCCATTTAGGAAACCGTTATGTGAATAAATTCAGTTTAGGCCTCTTTCTCATACGACGACTTATGGTCGAAATTCTTCCAATCTCGTAACTGGTTCTACCTTCTTTTATGCAGCCTTTATGACTCTGTCCTTGTATGTGCGCCTATGCGACTCTTCTCTCCTTTTTCCTACAGGTTTTAGCCAATCTCTAGGACTCACCTTGTGAAAATATAGTACTATGACAAGTTGTACCTATGACATCTATAAGTGTTCTAATGTTCTTTGCTTGGTACTTTATCGAACTTACAACTATTGCTATTTCTTGTTTCATAGCCTCGGTTATCTATGCTTATGGCTTTACTACATCGAGGTAGGTAATGCTATACCATAACTCTTACTTTAGTTTATTATTACCGAAGTCTGCTACCCAAATGTAGGTTATTCCCTAGCTGCTTACCCTATTTTTCTAAGTATAAGTCCTTTAATTCTTCCTCATTACTGTTCATCTTATGAATGACAACCTCATATCTAATACTTTGTAACTTTTATCCATCTATTGTTGATTCACCTTAATGTTGATCTATAATCTACCAATGATAACTTGAAACCTCTCATGTAATACATCGTCACTATGGCTCACGTCTCATAGGGGAACATCTGAAGTTATTTTCCTGATCCACCTATGGACAATACTATACTTCACTATCCGTATTTCGTAGCATCCCAATGTGACTCATCTTATAGGGGGTATTCTAATATCGTGCAGTTCATGAAATCCCTTTTCTTCAAATCATTACTCAATCAAAGTCCTAAACATCATTCTCTCATCATTTATCACAATTACACTCTCATGCTACTACCAGGGCATCATTCCATTTTTTTAATACATTTTCCTAGTCTTAAACTCCTCTGAGTTCATTCAGGCTATATTGAGCTTTTTATAACTTACAAAATCATCAGCTCTCTTATTTTGATGGGTTTAATCCCGAGGACTTACCTATTCTCGTCACCTTCTCACTCACCTTTTCTTATCCTTACTCGTGTCCACCTAAAACCTTGCCGCTCTACCATACTTTGGCTTGCGACCTACACATAATTATTTATACTACTCGCAACCTTCCTTTAACTTTGCTAGCACTATATATTTCCTTTCATGCCTTCTCAGTTGTCGTTAAACATAAGCAATTACTTTTCCTGGTCATTTTGCCACTAATTGAATGAATACCTGGCTTATCTTAGTGCCACACATATTGGAATTTCATGCAACCTATATGATCTCGAATATTACTATTGATTTTACTTCACGTTCATTAGTCGCGATATGTGCCACTTTCTTATGGAGTGCATACAATGTTGAAGTGAGACTATTGTTACAAGATCATTTCTTCTTTATGTCACTATGCTTAGGTTGTATCCTTCTTCCTTATTTCCTCAGTTATTCTTTCGTTGTAGTACTTAGGGAAGACCCTCTGACTCCTGTAAAGCTGCGAGCTTATTACATCGTTTACCCGAAGTAATTTTTGATGTTCTTACTCACCCATAATTATCCTTAGTTACTTACCTCTGCGCCTTTATGCACGTAGGGTTACTTCTAAAGTAAAATTTTGATTGTCTCACCAGTGGCACTCTCTTTTATTTTCATAACACTTATATGGTACCATTAACAACTCCAACTCCTATATGAATGTTTATCAAGGATTACGATGTCATACCTACGAGACTGAATTCCTTATGTTGGGTTTCACTATGTTTATTATGCATGATCTGTTGATATATCTGTATCCTCTTGTCTAGCCATAACTAGACTCTTCCTGAATCAACTGCTAACTACTCATTGGTCTATTCTCATATCTATGTTCCATTTAATCTCTCTTGGGTTATTTTCTTTATCTTAACTTACCTCTCGCACTGGCTCCTTATGTATCAAGTGTTCATTCGCACTTATTTATCAATAAATTTTTGACGGGAATCCTTGCTGCTTTTACCCGGCGTCATGCTTGCATAATGTTTTGGAGTCGTAACATATCTGTAGGATTTGAATAAATTCAATATCATTCCGTTCGCCTTTTTACCACATTCTTCCTTTACTATTCCATAGTTACCTAAACCAGTTAACTCCGAATTAATACCATATCACACCATCTCCCTCCCTTTAGGGGAGTACAAGCATTAAATGCTCTGAAGTTCTACATGCATATGTTTTACCTCTTCATCTTCGGTGACTTTCCATTTTTTTAATGAACCTTACTCGCCTTGCAGTAACTCTTTTGTACCAGGGATAACTGAATTTCTTACGCACGAGAGTGACACCTAGTTTAACTAGCACACTTAGTCTCTTAAGCTTAACTTTGCTCACAATGCTTGCTAAAGAAATGCGTCTTCCTGAGTGACCTTTAAAAGTTATTCTTTTTTTATCCATTCTATTATTATCGGAACGTGGTCTCTGAAGTCCCCACAATGTCGAATATTATCAAATTTTCGATCCCTAATTCATGTACAATCTATCTTTTTCACTAGTCCATACTGATTCCTATTACTCGGGAGTCTAACTTAGATTTCTGATAATCACGTTGGATTCACCAACTCATTTCTTGAAAAGATGATATGAAATTTATTGCTTATACTCTTTTATAGCCTCAAGGATTGTCTTATCTTGTCTTTTTCTTCACTTGACTATAGACTGTGTCATCATGTCATATTTAATTTACCGTTATCACCCATTTATCACATCTTACACATAATGCTTCATTTACTCTCTTATTATTCTCTTGCTAATATCTCTGTCTATTACCTTATTCTAAAAACTTCAACAAAATATTCTTTCGCTTTTAGCTTCCCTTGCTCCATCCACTGGCTCTTTGGGTCGCCTAACATTCACTATTTTCTAGAGACTAGAGCCATACTAAGGTAAATATTTATCCCTTCTAGGATTTCAGTGCCTACCTTCTCAATTTTCTGAACATTCTAGTATGCATATCTAACTGTACTATTCTAGAGTGCACCACTGGGTGTCTCATAAGGAGAACCATTACCACGTTTGCAATATCCTTCGGAAATGTCAGCTAACGCTAACACTCCATCCACCATTTTGGGTTACTCTAATCCTAGTTGGATATTGATGTCTCATCCTTCTCTTAAACTTTATCTGTTAGCTCCCCTAGGGCATAACTGGGATGGGTGTAGCCAAGTGTACTCTGTTACTGTTGAAGATAACTTAAAATGCTTATATCTCTCTGCTGGATGATAAATACTGATATTCTTCACTAACTGGGTACCTTGTACCTTCCTTCACCTTGCTTCGATTACTTGTTGAAACTTATAATTTTACCTTCTGAACTCTCATGGCCTGCTATTCACAGGGTATGTTAGATATTCACATCTTAGGTCTTAAGTAGGAAATTCGCAAATCTGGTATGCAGGATCTGATAGGGCCTCAAACCAGGCCACATTGTCAAGAATTCTCTCTCTACTAGTGCCCTTACCTGTTTGTATTATCCCTTTGGCTACCTGTAATTTTATCTAATTGAAAGCATATCTATATCATTAACAAACATAAGTTTTGGCAACTCTTATGACTCATCTCTATAGCACACTTTTGAATTTGAAAGAAGGGTAACAGACTCCTAAATGCCTTATAGCTTGTTGTTTATATAATTTGGTGCATAACACATCTATAAACAAGGCTCTACAAGACACAGATTGTAGATTCCCTAGGATAGAACTGCTTTGATACCAAGTTTGTCACGTCGCAAACCTGGGGGGGCATGACCGGCACCCGGTTCCATACTTGGCCCGAGCGTACCACTCTATAACTGTGAACTCTAGAGGGGTATCCCTCAACTTAAGGCTGACGAGGCCTACCTGTAAGCTGGCAATACTAATCAAGGCCGATGGGGTCACATTCTGAACCATTTGAAAATAATGTCTCTCTTATCTTAGGGGTTAACATACCCAAAGGATCATATATATAATTGTGCAGGATGACGAGGCCGCCATGAATATATACTGATATATAAAATATACAGCACTAGTCTACAAGACTGTAGAGATAACTGAATTGTTTCATGGTCGGGGGAAGAGCCTCGACCTACCATTGAACCTGTTTACATAAAATGGACTCCAAGTTCTAGACGTGGTAAATCCGAGGAAGTGGAGCTTACCAACCAAGCTGACGTTTGACTCTGTCTACCTGGAAGGTCTATCCGGTTGTCAATCAGGACTCACAGACATGAAATACAGCGTCTCTGACAAAAGGGACGTCAATACGAAATAATATACTGAGTATGTAAGTCAAAAAAATAACTGAAACCTGAAACTAAACTGATAATATAATAACTGAAAGTAACTGGGAGACAAACATAATCTGAAGATATGCTTACCTGTGGATATTGACTCAACTCTCTCAATATAGCAAGTAAAATAAATGTCCGGCCCTATAAGGCTCGATATTTATAACTGCTCTGCCGTAGTAGGCTCGCTCATAGGCGCTCGGCCATAATAGGCTTTGTATCTCGGCCATTCTAGGCTCGCTCATAGGCTCTCGGCCACAGTCGGCTTGGTATATAACTTACCATCTGATCAAAGGTTGCCAGTAGGGCCTTCTCACCTATTATATCTCGATGGTAGTGAAAATACTGTAATAGTGCCTAATAGGGGCCTACCCACCGTTTATAGCTTGATGGTGGTAAAAATACTGTAATATTTTGTGTGTGTGTGTGTGTGTCACACACCCTTTTCTATCTTGACTAGAAGAAGACAATACTTAACTGAATATAAAGTCCTGATAAGGGAGAATACTATAACTTATGAGACTAGGATAATGTACATAATTTCAGGAGTACGAACATCTTTATGTCTCGTTATCCAATACATGTAGTTAAGAGATCATGCCAAAATGAAGGAAATGTTTAGTCTTAACATTCCTTATCACAATCTGTCCAATAACCATGTTGAACTCGTCTCGTAGCACTTCAATCTACAACAACGATAATAATGCAATCATTAAGCTACAAAAGTTGCAATAATCGCACAACGAACGACAAGCGTATTTTGTATTAAAACGGGCAGCATCTTCCTTGTTTTCCTTGATTTCCCAAGTCCATAAAACAACAATAACCAATACAACCTCCAACTACATACTTTCATCACCATAACACAAATTAAGCTGCACAAGAACAAGTGCATAAACATCACTAATGAATCTACTATTTAACACGACGAACGGCAAGCTCAGATTGACTACCTTTTGAACCCTTTAAACCCAAATTCATTCATTAATTAACGTAAAAAAATATCTAAAATTATATTAAGTACAATGGGAGGAATTTTAACCTCCTATTCATCTCCTAATTCACCCTCAAACATCCCAAGAATCCCAACAACAACAACTACAACTTTCCATTGTTATAGTGTCCTTTCTATTCATATTCACAGTACCAATAACAAGTTTGACACATAGACAATATGTTTATATTAAAAAAATCACAATAAAGTCATTTTCCAAGGTTTCCAACCATTTAAAGTTCATGGAAACAACCTTTCCAAAATAGTCCATTAAAAACAATAACATCTCAACCTATTTCAAGTCTCCTCTTATAGTATTTTGCTCATCTAATGCAACCAGCACACAAAAAACTTTAGGAACATGTATTAGGATGTTATACTTACCTTAAACAGTAGAAACAACACGAAATTTCAGCCAGCCCACAACTATCTTCAATGACAACACAACACTAGAGGTGTTGTATTCTCTTCTTGAATCAGCTTTTGTTGTTCAAGTTGGTGTGTAAACACTTGTAGTTAGTCTTGAAAACCCAATATAAATGAAGGAGGGATTGATTATTATCTTAATTAACAATAAAAACACAAAACCTGAGAATACTTCATTTTGAAGAATCCTCCAAATAGCCGCAACATGAAGAACTATGATCTAACAAGCACCACATTTGTTTTGCATTGGATTCATGTTTCTATCTTTGGCTTTCACTCTAGAATAATGGAGGAACTCTTGGAGAGCATATAAGAGGGTTTAGGAACTGTATTGGTCGAGAAATATGAGTTAAAACGAGTTAAAATTGACATAGATAAGAGCTGGACATTTCCACCGACTTTGTGGGTCCCAAGGGAGCTGCTTGTGCACTCACGGAAATGCAAGCATCTCTCTACTCCGATATTTTATTGATGAATAGTTTAATGATTCAAAAATTATACTTGTAGATATTCAATTTTGTAGGTGGATCATTTTGTAATTCCAAGTACATTGGGAGAAAACCTTAGCTAAATTTGACCTAATTTTCAGCACATTTATAATGTAACTTGTAATCACCTTTGCCAACTTTTGTTCCACAAATCTCATGATTTCAAAACATATTATACGACTAAAATAACTCATAATGTAACCTACTTATCATGTTAAGCACCCTAGTATCACCCCAAAAGTACATGTTATAACATTCTCAATTTGTCGACTTTCGACGAAACTTTATTTCTTCAATTTGTTTGGATTCTAAGCCTTCCAACCCTCTTGATACTTGTTATTGATAATCTTAAGTATTTTTAACCTCCAAGGTAACATGATTAACGTACTTTATGTAATTTAAAAGATGATCTCATTTTTGAACTTACATCGATTGACTCACGATGTACTTTTACGTATGGAAACATGGAGTGTAACAAGAGGTCTCCATCAACAAATTCAAATTCACCGCCACTCACAGACTCAAAAGATCAATCTTCCACGAACGGTATGAAAGACTCGAAGAAAGTATCATCTTTAATGAGTCAGATGCAGATGGGTTGACTTCCCTAAATGATGCACTTGTCATTACTTTACGAATTTTAGATACTGATGTTAGGAGAATTATGGCGGACGACAGAAGCAGAGCACACATCATCCATTCTCGAGTTCTCATAAAAATGCAACTTGAGGATAAGATAGTGTCGCGCTGCATTACATTAACTGGTTTTAACAATGCAGTTGAAGGTACTTCGGGGGAGATCACGCTCCCCGTCCTTGATAGCGGGGTGACTTTGGATACCACATTCTATATCATAGATCAGGACACCACATACAACACCATCGTAGGACGACCATGAATACATACCATGAGAGAAATCCCCTCAAACTTGTACATATTGATCAAATTCCCAACCCCCTGGGGTATATTTAGCATACGAGGGGAACAATACACATCCCGAGAATGCTATCGGATTGCCTTAGATGGCATGAAAATCCAACAAAAGAAATAAAAGTAAAAAGAAGCATAACAATCAATAGGGTCGAGGTCCCTGTAGGTCGAGGCCAAAGATACCATTATTTACCCAGAAGTGGTCGAAACCGCAATATCGACCATAGAGGACCTCGATCCCATCCAGCTATACCATAACGACTCGAGAAAAAAAATCCTACATCGGCTACAAACTACTATACCTAGGTAAATTTAATCAATTTTTAATAGTTGACGCAAATTTATTTTCCTTTAGCCATGCAGATATGCCCGACATTCGCAAGGAGATATCCCCACACAAGCTAAACGCCGACCCCTTCTACACCCCAGTAAGGCAAGTCTGATGCAAGTTCAACCCCACCATCAACGAGGTCGTTCACGAGGAGGTAGAAAACCTATTGGCTAATGGCTCTATCAGGGAGTCAAAATGACCCAAGTGGTTCGCCATTGTGGTAATGTTCAAAAAGAAAAATGGGAAAATGGAGGATGTGTGTTGACTTAACCGACCTGATAAAGCCTGCCCGAAGGATTCATTCCGGTTGCCACACATCGACCAGCTCATCGACGTGCGACAACATGACACAAGTTGCTCAGTTTTCTTGACACCTACTCAGGCTACAATCAAATACTTATGGAGGAACACAACCAAGAGAAAATTATGTTCATCACACACAGGGGAACATACTGCTTCAACGTCCTGCCATTTGGGATGAAGAACGAGGGAACTACCTATCAACATCTGGTCATGAAGATGTTTAAGAGCCAACTCGGCCAAACCATGGAGGTGTACATTGATGACATGTTGGTCAAATATTGAGGAAACACGGGATGAAGCTGAACCCTGAGAAACGTGAGTTCGACGTAACTTCATGTAAGTTTTGAGTTTCCTGGTATCACTGCGAGGAATCGAGGTCAAACCAGATCAGATTAAATACATCCACATGATATCAGAACATCTAACCACCAAGAAACAAATCCAGAGATTGATGGGTCGAATTGCCGCCCTATCCAGATTCATCTCGAGGTCATCTGATAGGTGCCATAGGTTTTTTAACAGGCTTAAAAAGGATAACGGCCTCGAATGGATGCCTGAATGTGTAAAAGTGTTAAAAGAAATCAAGAAATACCTATTGTCACCACCTTTTCTATCAAAGCCCGAGCTTGGGGAGCGTATCCTCTTTTACCTTGCTATTTCAGAAGTAGCAGTAGGTGCAGTCCTAGTCCTAAAAGACAAGGGTATGCAATCTCTAATTTATTATATCAGTAAAATACTTATCGACGCCGAGATGAGGTATCCTCACCTCGAGAAACTTGCCCTGGTCGTAGCTGCACGAAAGCTTAGGCCATACTTCCAGTGCCACCCAATCTCGATTGTCACCATATTTCCTTTAAGAAGCATATTGCATAGACCCGAGATGTTGGGGAGGCTGGCTAAGTGGTCACTTATCGGTCTCGCACAACAATAAAATTGCAAGTGCTTGCATATTTTGTTGTGGACTTCAGTGCCAAGGTGATGCTTGAGGCTGAGAAGGAAGCCACTCAAGCTTCTCTCCGAACACGGGACCGTTGGGTCCTATACACCGCTGACACGTCCAATGCCTGCGGGTCCATACTTGGACTCTCACTCGAGGTTCGCACTAGTGAAGTCATCCACGAATCTATAAGATGCCCAGGTATGACTAACAACAAGGCCGAGTATGAGGCCGTAATTTCAGGGTTGAGACTAGCACTCGAATATGGGGCGAGGCATTTAAAGCTACAATGTGATTCTCAGCTCATCGTCAACCAAGTTACTAGGACTTTCCAGGTCGAGATACGCAAATTGCTACCCAGTTTCGACGAATGCCAGCTCGAATAGATTCCACCAGCTCGGAACGTCAAAGCGGATTGCCTCGATAAACTGGTTTCCACCACAAAAAACATAACTCCTCAGAATAAGAGCGTGGTACATCTCCTCAGCTCGGCATTGGACCACATCGAGGTAAGATCTGTAAACTTAATTTGGGACTGGCGCAATTGTATTATCAACTAATTGCAGGACGGTACCCTCCCAAACAACAAAAAGGAAGCCAGGAAGCTGACAATGCAAGACGCAAGATACAACCTCCTTCATTGCGACTTGTACAAAAGGACGTACGTCGACCCCTTAGCAAAATGTTTGGTCCCAAATCAAAGACACTGTGTTCTTGAGGAAGTCCATGAAGGCTACTACGATAGTCATTCTGGTAACCGAGTAGTTGTCAGATGTCTCATATGGGCTGGATATTATTGGCCCACTATGAAGAAAGACGCCCTGGATTTCGTGACGAAATGCGAGCAATGTCAAAAATAAACCCCAATAATCCACCAAGCAGGCAAACACCTTATGTCATATCCCCTTGGCCATTTATTAAATGGGGAATGGACATCGTGGGATCGCTTCCGCTAGGACAGGGTAATGTAAAATTCCTTTTAGTTTTAAATGACTATTTCTCTAAATGGTGGAAGCAAGCGCATTCGCCCAAGTTCGCAAGAAGGAGGTAATCACCTTCATATGGAAAAATATCATATGTCTATTTGGCCTACCTAAACAAATAAGGTGAGCTAACGGGCCCTAATTCACGGGAAGAAAAACCACAAAATTCCTTGAAAAATGGCACAGGATACTTTCAAATCCTTACCTTCCAACCGACAATGGACATGTGGCTTCCTCCAACAAGTCTATCTTAAACATCATGAAGAAGATACTTGAGGAGGCTAAGGGACTGTGGCCTGAAATACTCCCAAAAGTATTGTGGGCGCACTGAACAACCCAAAAATTAGCACTAGAGAAACATCTTACTCCTTATTCTACAAAATGGAAGCGTTCATACCAGTCAAAGTCGAAGAACCCAGCCTAAGGTACCTCAATGAAAGAAACACCGAAAACGAAGATAGTAGAAAACAAGACCTCAATAAGGTCGAAGGGCGACGAGGTGTGGTATACATAAGAATGGTCGCACAGAAACAACAAGCAGAACACTACTATAACAAAATAGCCAAGGTACGGTTACTCAAAATTGGGGAGTACATTCTCAAAGCCAAGACCAAGCAGGAAGAGATCCACGAGAAGTCAAGTTGGGAGCCAATTTAGATGGACCGTACAAAATCATAGGCAAGGAGGACAAAGGTTCATTCCAACTGAAGACTATAAAAGGGAAGCTCTTACCAAATAATTGGAACATCAACTACCTAAAATACTTCAACTTCTAAAAAATAAGGCATGTCTCGTAAGTCGTACTCTTTTTTCCCTCACTTGAGTTTTGTCCCAATGGGATTTTCTCAAGGAGGTTTTAACAAGGAGACAAATACACCCCGAGTTGGAGTACGGAGAGTGGACACATTTTTAATTTCCTGACTCCTCAAGAATCTCCAAGTCGAACAATGAAGAGACTAGATATACTGGGATTGGGACGCCAACCAACACCCAAAACTTGTAATTTTCTCCAAAATTTTCCTAAGGAGAAATGAAGTAATCAACGCAATGATATCGAAATAAATAAGATACTTGTTCATTGGAACCGCTCTTCTAAAATGTGCGTTCGACCAGCTCGAACAACTCTTATCGGCCCTTGGCCAAAACTTAACTAAAAGGTATATTCGACCAACTCGAACAACTCCTATCAGCCCTCGACCACGATTTAATTAAGAGGTATGTTCGACCAGAACTCCTACCGCCCTCGGCCATGACGTAATTAAATGGTACGTTCGACTAGCTCGAACAACTCCTATCCGCCCTTGGCCTCGACCAAACTAAAAGGTGTGTTCGACTAGTTCGTATAACTCCCATCGGACATAGGCCTTAAGCTAACTTAGCAGTACGTTCGACCCATTCGAACAACACCTATCGGCCCTCGGCCTCGATTTAACTTGAAGGTAAGTTCAACCAGCTCAAACAACGCTTATCAGCCCTCGACCGCATCTCGGCTAGAAGATAACAATGAAGAAATTACAAAAGCAAAACACAAGTATAAAAACAAGAACGCACAAAGATAAAAAGGTACATACGAACCAAAAACTGACTTTTACATTCATAAAAGAGCCTTTACAAAGGCACACAAAGACACCGACAAAAGAAGGGTAGCAAAAAGTTTATGCAAAACAAAAAGCTAAATATGCAGTGGCCATCGCCACCCTGATCTATGTCGTCTTCTCTTTCCTCACCTCGACCATAAGCAGAATCACACCAAGCATGATTTGCGAGCTAGTCAACACCTCCCTCACCGTCTTCATTAGTATCGTGCTGAGGTGTGGTAAGATCATAGCCGCATGCTAATCGAGCCTCATGAGCTTTAACTTGAGCCTCCTCAAGGGCCGTCTCAAAGATGAAACATGTCTGATTTAACTCACGATTTACATTTATTCAGGTGTCGACGAGGATACTTCTTTCGAGAACGACAGGAAACTCAGAGGCTTGATACCTAGAGGTCCGTACGAGAAATCGAGCATTCTCGGCCTCAACAATAGGAATTTTCTCGAGTAGCTCAAAGTTATCTTTATCCAATTTGTTGATTCTCTCCTCGAGCCAAGCCTCCGTAGCTTGAGTCTTTGATTGAACGTTGTCCCGTTTAGAGCGTAAGGTACTATTCGTCGGCTCTAAAATTGCGAACCTCCTTCGAGTTTCCATTTGGGAGGACTACACCTCCTTAAGAAGCTGTTGCTTTTCAGCGACCTCCACTACTAAGAGCGTTTATCTCAAACTGACACCTATCCAACTGACTTTGAAGTTGGTCGACCTGGCTCTGAAGGTCACTACATTGGGCCTCCATGCCCTTGCTCAATTAAATATCGTCTTCTTTCCTCTTCAACACACCCTCAAGAACTCTTAACCTCTCTACGGATGCGAGCAATTCCTCATCATTCTTCCTCAAATCCTCCCTCAAGGCAGGCACGTCTCCCCTTCATGAAGCCGCCTCTCAGCCTCCTTGTACTTTTTCTGAAACTCTGCATACTTAGTCTGCAGTCTCTAGTAGATCTCCTTTCGCTTCTTCTCTTGCCGCACACTCCCAATCTCCAGGATGATGGTCTGCAAAACAAAAAAAAGTAAGTAAGAATAAAACTTCGATACAAACCGAAGCAAAGAAAAGAGAATGAAAAGAGGATACTTACCCTGAGAGAGAGACCGACGATGCTCTTCGACAAGGTGTTGTCTCTCAGCCCTCGAAGAGTCTCGTACTCGGCTTTAGAACAAAGAGGACCAAGGGCATTAACCACGTCCTTAGTACCATTAAAAAAATCACGATTCACAAGGATTGTAATAGTCCTTGCCCCCATTCTACTCTAACCACGATCTGAGTAGTTCCATTATTGATCATCGCGAGGTCCTTGGGATCAAGATCAGAGTCGGAGTCATCACCATCATGATCAACCCACCCATATTACTGCTCGACGGGCATCTAGTTTTACCCCTTGTCAACGAAGGAATATTCTTCAACTATCCTAGAAGACAAGGCCTCCCCATACCCGGGACGAATATGAACATCATTAGCTGTATTCGCAACTGCCTCTCCGGGCCGAGGGGAAGCAACAAAATAGAGTTCCACTAAGTTAGGCATCTCTGAGGCTACCCTTGCATCCCCCTTAGGTGGCATCACTATGGGTCAGTGATCCACGACCTCAAGAGAGGCTCCTAATAGATGATTGCCACTTGTATCCCGTTTCTCTTATCTACGACTTTCCTTTTCCTCGTCCTGAGATCCGCGTCATGCGGAGAAACCTCCTCATACTTGACATGGGAAGAAACCAAGGAGGGAGTGATGCGTGGCTAGAATTCATGATTTTAAGCATTATATACCTTGCATTTTATGTGCCTTAAT
>ML401469.1:0-48712 GCA_005239525.1 Nicotiana knightiana | reverse complement strand
GAGATATTATTTATGAAGTTTGTGAGAACTACCGTTTATTGTTTATGACTGTTGAGACAAAAACATTGTGAAAGGCTTGGCCTAGATTGTGAAAGTTTTGATATAAATAAATATATACGACTGTGATAAGGATGGACAGGGGAAATATATACATGACTGTGATAAGGGTGGACATAGAAAATATATATGACAGTGATAAGGGTGGACATGGAGATTATAAATATATGACAATGATAAGGGAGGATAATTATGCTTCACTGGTTTTATTACAAAGATTTGGAAATTTATTATTTTATCCTACTGTTTTCCCATAACCTGCACATTTGGTTATTTTTAAAATTAAAGTTTGAAAATTTAAAAAATTTATGTGAAATTTTGGTGACAGCTGAGGCCTGGAATAGGTGATTGAGTTATTTTATTTATTGTTTCAGTTTATATTTTCTTGTTTGTGTAGAATTATTTTATTGCGTTATTATATATATGTATTGTCACATGTTAAGTTATAATTGTCTCGCCTTAGCCTTGTCACTACTTCGTCGAGGTTAGGCTCGGCACATACTCAGTACATGTGGTCAGTTGTACTGATACTACACTCTGCAATCTTTTGTGCAGATCCAGGTACCGGCCAGCAGTAGAGATTTTAGTGGCAGCTACCTATTATCCAGAGACACGAGGTATATCTGTCGGCGTTCGCAAATCCCGAGAGTCTTCTCTTAGTTCGTAGAAACTATTTTATAATTCTCCTAAAACAGTTATATTATTTCTTTCAGCACACTAATTGTAATATTCTTTAATAGTTCGTGAATTGTGACACCAGACCCTGGGGTAGTTTTGGAGTTATTTATATAGTTAGTTCGTGGCTCGGTTTATTTATTTGTTTATTATTTTATATTTGGAACTATTCTTTGGAAACCATTAGATTAAGTTTACTTTAAATTTATTTTATTATGTTTAAATGTATAATCAAAGGAAAATAGCTAATCAAACTCTAACATTGGTTTGCCTAGCAAGTGTGGTGTTAGGCGCCATCACGATCCCTGGGGTTGAGAATTTGGGTCGTGACATAAATTACTATCAAAATATAGAGAATTATGCCAAATATCATGGTGGGGTCGTTTCCTTATTTTTTTCTCTCATCTTTCCCTTACATATTATTAAATAATTATATTTTATCCTTTATCCTATATTTTTATATAATAATTCTACTCTGTATCCTATTTTTTTAAGTAATGTTGCAAGTTTATACTTTATATCGTTGGTGCATGACATCATGAAACAACGACAAACGATACAATCTATCCAAACGTTATATTCATCAAATAATATAATATAATATAATACAGTAGAATTCACTTTTTCCGAAATTCTTTACTTTTTTCGGAGTCAGTGTTTTGTCTATGAAAATTTCAAATTTCACTTGAAGTTGAATTTCGGAATTTTTTGAAAATTTGAAAAAACTTCAAAAAAACGTGTTTCAAAATTTTCACTTCAAATCCAAAAACAGTTCCAAATTGTATTCATGTCCAGACACAACTCTAATTTTCAAATACCATTTTTACTTTAAAAAAAAATCAATTTTTTCCCGAAATTTTACAATTGTTATGTCCAAACGCCCACTTAGTTTGTTTTGGTTATGACTTTTGATTGGTTAGTTAAGACCAGAGAAGGCTGATGCTACATTCTTGTTGCTGTTAGATGACCTTCTAAAAGTGTTACGTCCAAATTTATGTTTGAAAAAAGTATGTGTTTCTTAAAGATGGGTGCTAGTCTTCTGGTTTAACACCAAATTTATTGTTCAATTGTTGAGCTTTGATGATTTTACACACAGAATTTTGGAGTGGAAACAGGTGGTCACATGGAATTAGTGGAATTAGTGGTCACATGTCGACCCTTCATAAATGCCTTTACCATGCTCCCAATCTTGGCAAAATGGCATCTCCATAATAAAAATATAAAATTGTCTCAAAGTTTTCCTGTTCAAAACCATAATTCAAGAAGGATATCTAAACCATAACCATTGATCACCTTAAGAAGAACCTCCCAGTTGTCAACGATAACAAACCTAGTGGATTTTTACCAGTGGAGTCTAGGGAGGGGAAGATATACGCAGACCTTATTCATATCCTCGAAAAGCAGAGAGGTTGTTTTCGTTAGACACTCGGCTGAAGAGAAGATGAAAAGAAGCAATGACAACAAGCAATAATAACAGCAAGATATTAAGAAAACTGTAGCGAAAGATAACAATCAAGCAGTAGGTAGTGATAGCAATTTAAGAATAAAAAGATACCATACTAAAACTAAAACTACTGGGGAGGAAAAAGTAAAATGATCGAATACCTATTAACCTTTTACTCTAATTCTCGACCTCCACACTCTTTTATTAAAGGTCATGTCATTGATAAGCCCAAGCTATCTCATGTCCTGCCTAACCAGATCTGTCATGATGGATGAGGAGTTTGGGCTCAAGGATGGCATTGGGCCGTCTGAAGATGTGAGCATTGGGCCAACAAGGAAAAGCAGAAGAACTAAAAGACCACCATAAAGGCTTTCGCGCTTTATATGGGATCCGGGTTAATGAATTGGGTACATTGGAACTAGAATATTAGCTAGGGCACAGGAATGGTTAAATAGCCAAATAGTAGCACTAATGTAGTAGGCTGAATTTTGTAGAAACTTCCTCTCTCTGGTCTCTCTCCCTCGACTATTTCTCTCTATGGCTCTGTCTCCCCCTACTTTCTTTTTGTTCCTATCTTAGTTATGTTAATGTCTATCTTGTTATTCTCTAATTACATGTACTGAGTTTCAATTAATCAAAGATCAATTCTCTGTTCCTATTTGCAATCGTGTTGTTTGACAACTTCATAACATCTCCCTAATATTTCTTTGGCCTACCTCTACCTCTTCCTACCAAAATCAACCTCGCACGCCTCCTAATTGAAGCATATGTGCTTCTCCTATTCACACGCCACAATCACCACAGTAATGATTTTAGAAATCAATGGCAATGCAATCCATCAAAGAATGGATAGACAGTGAGGGAAAAGACCATCCTTGCATCATATTTGAATATAGTAATGAAAGCTAGCCCAAAATCTTTTCTAGCATCCAAAGTTGCTCTCATACAAGCATAAGTTGTTTCATCCCAAAATAAATAACACAAATGAAAACACATACCAAGCAGTGTTATCAAAGGCGAAAAGTGCAAAAAAACTTTAAGGTCTATTAGAGCTTTAAGCGCAAAATGCAAATAAAGTGTAGGCTTTAACAAAGAAAGGCACAAATGGAGAAAAACTACAAATATGTATGTGTAGTCCAAGACTAATATCAATAAGCATGAATACCAAATATAAGGACATCGAAATTGAAGAAAATTTACGATAAAGTAAAATATCAACAGCTTAGTATCGCCTCTTCAGGATTACGCTCATTGACACGGAAAAGCATGCCTTAGAGCCTTGATAACAACACTGAAGCGCCTGCTACGTGAGACGAAGCGTTCAACATGTTTTGAGCCTTGCTTTAGGGCTTAAGTGCGCTTTAAGCGCGTCTTTGATAACACTGATACCAAGAAGAGTATAAGAGCTGTAAAGATTGGTTTGCATATCTTCTCCTTTCTATCATGACATGATTGAATATTACTGGAGCCTTCAACAATGCTGATGAAAAGGAAGATGAGAATTGCCAAAGCTAATATAGAAATCTGTTGTATTTTCATATGTTCTTTTTCACCATAATGTATCTTTTTGGCTAATCTTTGAGCGAGCCACTATCGTTAAACAGTTGTGACCAAGTAGAATGGAACCGTGACCATTTTCTAGCTTAAGACTCAACGAAAGAGTGTTCTTCCTCATTTACAACCTTATTTGTCTTCTTCTCTTCTGTAAATCCTACGTACGATTCTGCTCAGTCTCATCCAACAATGCATAACAGGCTAGTAGGCCATTATAACCTTACGAATATAAATAAAAACAAAAAAACTTACGAATCATATTTCTCCTTTTCGTCGAGCAATTTGAGCAAACCAAATCTCCCTGCGTACAGGGTATTTACCCAACAGAGTTTCTCCCAAAGTATCCAATTAAAACACATGGAGAATGAACTGCGATTTTTAATTTAATTGAACGAATAAGCAGGGACGGATCCACGGTGTAAATTGTGGTTCGCGTGAACCGGTGGTCCTCCGACGATATCAAATATATTATATACATAATTTGCAAAAAATAACTTATTATTACTTGATGGCACCCATGGTCAAAAGAGGTAAAGTGGTTCACTCGTTTTGGCCCCTTATTTCTTGCTAATAACTTGAAGTCATGCGATTGAAGCCCTTCAAAATTATTGCTTTAGTTTCTTATTCTTAAGCCTTTCTTTTCCGTTTTTTTTTTACAACAACTCATCCTTTTATTTAGTTCTCTTGAAGTATCAATGGTGCGCCTATATTCTCCAAATCCTGGATCCGTCTCTGCGAATAAGGTGCAAACTCAAAATAAAAATCAAAATCCGAACTACTAGTGTATACGGGTAGAACCGAGCTCGATGCTTGATCGAGCATCTAGAACAATAGACTGGGCTCGGCACACATGTAAGAGATCGAAGTTACAGATGAAATCGAGCTCGATATTTGTATACAGTCAAAATCGGGCTTGCCCAATTTTGTATGATTAATCGAGACCGGGATGGCAAGCCAAAGTTCGAACTCACATTGTATCGGGCCATGACACGAAGATAGATTATCAAGCTCATGAATCAGTGATCGATCAAGATCAAGACCGGCCGAGATCGAGACCGAGCAGCGGAAAGATCGAGCTAGATCGAAGGGAGCCTGCTGAGTCGAGTGATAAGAAGTCGTGATATCTGTGGCCGGGCAAGGATCGTGGCGAAAATCTCGGCACGTATCAAGTCAAGACCGGTTAATTAGCCAATCTTAGGATTTCCTTCTACATTTAGAATTATACCATAAGTAGAACTCCCCTACTGTATAAATGGGGTTCTAATCATTTTGTAAGCGTCAGATAAACAACATATCACGCATAACGCAACAATATATTACATTTTCTCTCTTAAGCTCTCTTATTCTGTTGTTCAGTTCTTACTCTTCAATAACATACTCAGTTGGTTCGAGGGCGACCTAGATCGGGGGCTAAAGTTGCACATTACATTGGTTTGCTTTATTTTACAGTTAATCTCTAACATCAATTTTCATATTTCTGAGTTTGTGCCAAGTGAAATCGCATATCCTTAAAACCACTTATAAATTTAATTGTTATCCTATTTTAAGGGTAAACAATTTGGTGCCCACCGAGGGGCTAAGGATAATAGTGATTGCCTGGTACTAATCTTCATAACACACATTGCTTTACACTTGTTCTTGTAAGCGTTTTTTATTCCAGGATCAGCATGTTGAACTCTCAAACAGTACCCACACACGTCGACGATGGCCTTGGTTTTCATGGCGAAAACGACAACGTAGCCGCCCTAGGGAACGAAGTGCCTCCAGTTGACCTCGAGGAAGTACCAGTTCAGACCCCATCGACATCAGTTCCCATGTGTCCTGAATGCAAATCTGGGCGTCGACCCCGAAAATAGCATCCACATAGACATTCGACCAACCGATCAGAACGCACAGGGCCGCGAAGAAGGAGGAATCAGCCTTCGAATAATATTTGAAATGTTGCAGGCTCAACAAGCTGCAATAGCACAAATACAGAATCAGAACCATGAACCTAGTAGGGCCGAGCCCGAGCCATCGCAGGAAGTTGTTCACAGGGCCGATCCAGTGCGGGGAAGATCAAATGTGAATGAATCAAGGACCGACCCCACTATGCTCGAGGAGCTGATAAAGCGAATTGAATCGGGGGAGAAGAAGATTGAAGCAAATGACAAAATAATGGAATCATATAACTCCCGAGTTGATCAAATTCCGGGAGCNCACCACCGATTATTAAGGTTTTGGATTCAAAGGAGTTCGTGCAAAATTCCTTCCCCCCGAGCGCGGCTCCTAAGACCATTCCAAAGAAATTCCACATGCCATAAATTCCCAAGTATAATGGAACTACCGGCCTCAACGATCATGTCACTTCTTACACATGCGCAATTAACGGGAACGATCTAGAGGAAGATGAGATCGAGTCTGTGTTGCTGAAGAACTTCAGAGAGACCTTATCAAAGGGGGAGATGATATGGTACCATAATTTTCCACCCAACTCCATTTATTCTTTTTCCATGCTCGCAGATTCCTTCGTTAAAGCACACGCCGGAGCCATAAAAGTGGAGACTAGGAAGTTGGGCCTCTTCAAAGTGAAGCAGAAAGACAATGAGATGCCTAGAGAGTTCGTATCTCGGTTCCAAATGAAACGTATGGATCTACCCCCGATCGCCGATGATTGGGTCGTTCAAGCTTTCACTCAAGGACTTAACATACGAAGTTCAGTAGCCTCACAATAGTTAAAGCAGAACTTGATCGAATATCCAGCTGTAACCTGGGCCGATGTGCATAATCGGTACCAGTCAAAGATTAGGGTCGAGGATGACCAGTTGGGGGCTCCTTCCGGGTCTGTTATCCAAACAGGCCCACCGACAGAGTTAAAAGGGATATTGATTGGAACCACGGTCAAACAGAGATCGATATCAACCATACGGTGGAGATCGAAGAAATAATCGGTCTGGATGCAACCCCGTTCGAAGTGATAGAAGAAATGATTGAGGACAGAGCTCTTCGGGGCTCATGAATAAGAGTGGTTTCGACAGGAATGTCGAGCCCAAAGAAGCACCTCGACTATCGGAATACAACTTCAACATCGATGCGTCAGCTATCGTATCAGCCATCGGACGCATCAAAGACACCAGGTGGCCTCGACCTCAACAAACTGATCTGACCCACATAAATCCTAATCAAATGTGCAAGTATCATGGCACCCATGGTCATAGAACAGGAGATTGCAGACAGTTGAGGGAGGAGGTAGCATGTTTGTTCAACAAGGGGCATCTTCGAGAATTCTTAAGCAATCGGGCTAAGAACCACTTCAAGAACAGAGATTCAAACAGACAGAATGAGCAAGAAGAGCCGCAGCACGTATCCACATGATTGTTGGAGGGGTTGATATTACTTAAGGGTCCGTATTCAAATACACCAAGGTGTCGATCACGAGAGAAAAACGGACTCATGATTATGTACTGGAGGGAACCTTGTCTTTCAACGATGACAATGCAGAAGGGGTCTTACAACCTCACAATGACACACTGCTAATATATGTTCTTATGAATAAAATTCAAGTTAAACGTGTTTTGATTGATCTAGGTAGCTCGGCCAAAATTATTCGATCGAGGGTCGTAGAACAGCTCGGCCTACAGGATCAAATTGTGCCTGCAGCGTGAGTACTTAACGGCTTCAACATGGCAAGCAAACCACCAAAAATGAAATTACTTTCCCACTGACGTGGCTGGGACCATCCAAGAAACAAAGTTCCATTTGATCGAGGGTGACATGAGGTACAACGCCCTGATCGGTAGGCCTTGGATCCATAACATGAGGGCAGCACCCTTGACCCTCCACTAAGTTCTGAAGTTCCCGACACAAGTGGGAGTCAAAACGGTGTACAGGGAGCAACTCGTCACCTAGGAGATGTTTGCAGTCGACAACGTGATACCAGTATCAGCACTCTTATCAGCGAAGGGATCAAATTCGAAGGGAAAACAGGAGGCCAAATAGCAACCACAGACACCAGCCTTGACCCAATCGGAGAAGCAGATGACCGACGAGGACGACGTCTATTGGATCCCTCAATCCTTCATGATTCCCGATGACTCCAACACCACCAAGTCAACGGTCGAAGAGCTGGAAAAATTCATATTGATCGAGTTTATGCTCGAATGAAAGGTATACCTAGGCACGGGGTTAACCCCTGAGCTTAGGAAAAAACTTATTCAATTCTTTTTAGATAAAATGGATGGCTTTGCTTGGTCACATCTCAATATGAGAGGGATCCTACCGGAAATCACTACCCATAGATTAAGCATGTACCCGAAGTTCTATTCGGTGAAGCAAAAAAGAAGGCCACAATCCAAGGTTAAGCATGCATTCATCAAGGACGAGGTAACCAAACTTCTCAAAATAGGATCCATTCGGGAAGTAAAATATCTTGAATGGTTAGAAAATGTAGTGGTAGTCCCTAAGAAGGGAAATAAACTTAGAATATGCGTAGATTATAAAGACCTGAATAAAGCATGCCCTAAGGATTCTTTTCATTTGCCTAATATCGATCGTATGATCGATGCCACGGCCATCCACGAGATTCTCAGTTTTCTTGATGGCTACTTCGGGTACAACCAAATACAGAAACCCGGAGGATTAGGAAAAGACCTTGTTTATCACTAAGTATGGCACCTACTGTTATAATGTGATGTCGTTTGGACTAAAAAATGCTGGTGCAGCCTGTCAACGCCTAGTAAACCGAATGTTCAAAGAACAAATAAAAAAATCAATGGGAGTTTATATTGATGACATGTTAGTTAAGGCCCTGCGAGCAGAGGACCATTTAAACCATTTGCATGAGACTTTCGATATACTAAGAAAGTACAATATGAAGCTCAACCCAGAAAAGTGTGCGTTCGCGGTTGGCTCGGGCAAGTTTCTTGGCTTCATGGTGTCCAACCGGGGGATCGAGATCAACCCCGATAAAATCAAAACCATCGAGGACATCACAGTAGTAGATAATGTAAAGGTCATGCAAAGGCTAATGGGGCACATAACCACCCTAGGGTTATTCATTTCGGGATCCTCAGATAGGAGCCACCGATTCTTCTCGCTTCTTAAGAAGAAGAGTAATTTTACATGGACTCCGGAATTCCAACAGGCCTTGGAGGAACTAAAGCGGTATTTATCGAGCCCGCAACTGCTTTACACCATGAAAACGGATGAACAACTTTACTTGTACTTAGCAGTCTCAGAGATAGTGGTAAGTGGAGTCCTGGTTCGAGAAGAACAAGGTACCAATTCCCTATCTATTATGTTAGTCGGACCTTAGGTGAGGCCGAAACCAGATATCTACACTTAGAAAAATTAGCGCTAGCTTTAATAAGCGCTTCTAGAAAATTAAAACCATATTTTCAATGTCATCCCATATGTGTTGTAACAACTTATCCACTTCAAAATATTTTGCACAAACCCGAGCTTTCGGGTCGATAGGCCAAATGGACCGTAGAAATCAGCGGGTAAGATATTGAATATCGACCCCGAACCACCATCAAGTCTCAAATCTTGCAAGACTTTGTGGCCGACTTCACGTTGACCCTCGTACCCGAGGTTAAAAGAGAAATGTTAATAAAATCGGGTACATCTTCGGGAGTCTGGACCCTCTTCACGGACGGTGCTTCGAACGCGAAGAGGTCCGGGCTGGGTATCGTACTAAAACCACCCACGAGTAATGTAGTTAGACAATCTATCAGGACTTAAAAATTGACTAACAATGAGGCCGAGTACGAGGCCATGATTGCAGGTCTCGAGTTGGCTAAAAGCTTGGGAGCAGAGGTCATCGAGGCCAAGTGTGATTTCCTCCTGGTGGTAAACCAAGTTAACATGACTTTTGAAGTCCGAGAAGACCGAATGCAGAGGTACTTGGATAAACTACAGGTAACTCTATATCGATTCAAGGAATGGACCTTGCAACATGTACCTCGAGAACAGAACAGTGATGCCGTCGCTCTTGCAAATTTAGGTTCATCGGTCGAAGATGACAAGCTCAACTCGTGGACTGTCATACAACTCATGATATTGGGGATCGAAGAAGGTCACGCTAAGATAAACTCCACAAGTTTGACCTGGGATTGGAGAAACAAGTACATAAAGTACTTAAAGAACGGAAGGCTTCCATAAGATCCAAAGGAGTCGAAAGCTCTACGCACAAAGGTAGCATGGTTCACTTTGTTCGAAGACAGAATGTTGTTTAGAGGGATGTTCGATGGACCGTTGGCAATATGTTTGGGGCCAGAAGATATCGAATACATCCTACGGGAAGTTCACGAGTGTTACATCCCGTACTTTTCTACAAAGGATTTGTGACCATAAGACCCCGCAAGTTTAACAACCTTGATACCGTTATATACATTTTGATATGGTATTTATATTGAGTGGAGCCTTTTTGTAAAATGTTTGAAAAATATGATTTTATATAGTTATTAATATTACTACTTTCGAATATATTTTAAATTATACACATAATATGAAAAAGTTTATAAAATTTTCTTTATTGTAAAGATAGAAATTATTTTCTTACAAAGAAAATAGGGTTATCTTTTTACCATTTTATGAATTAAGCGTACGAAAATTTGTACTCTTTATATGAGATTAGGAAAATTAGAAGTTGAGAAAATATATGTATTTTTACATGGATGTTTTAATAAAATAGTAGTGTATGTATTTATTTTATATGGCACCACATGACCATGATAGTAAGGTGTATAAGGTGTGTTAAAAGTGAGTAGTATTTTAATTAATTTGAGATAATTCTTAATTATGTGGGTAAATGGTTAAATATTAATTTAAGTGGATAAGTGTAAAAGTTATTTTATCCACATGGGACCAAGACAAATAAAGTCAAGTATGACTAATGTGTATGAAGGAGGTGGTGTCACACTTTGGGAATAAGCATGCTTGATAAGCATTAACGTGTATTTAGGTGGGGATTGTGGTTCTCTTTATGAATTTGGGATCCAGAAGAGTATATGGAGTATTCACTCACTTGTGATTGTGAGAAATGATTTTCCTTCTTACTACTCATTGGGAATGATGTTTTACCTCTTCTAAAGATATATATTCTAGATCACTGAAAAATCTTATATTGCATGGATCCCTGTATGTATCCTTTCAATATTAGAGCATATTAGATTTGACCAAATTCATACTTTTCGACAACTTTGGCTTCCAGCCGTGAGTCACCAATGTTTTGGGCCGTAACTTCAACAGTTCTCTGAGTAAAAATCCTTCCAATTTGGTGTGATAACATCTGTGGGTATAATAGGAGATGATTTGCTAAAATTTTCCAAGTTATGGATGAAACTACGACAAATTCATACGAGACTTCATAAGGTAGTAGCAACCGGAATTTCGATTCTAAGAAAGCATGGTACAATCTTTCTCAAGAATATCATACGGATTTTCCCTAATTCGATCCGCCAATGACGTGTGTTAGAGGGATTGGCAAGAGAATCGACTCAGGTATGTTAAGACTATTCCTTCTTTCTTTTGGCATGATTCAATTAACGATACGTGAACGTAATGCTATTCTATAAGTAGCTCTACTCTTAGCAGTTAAGGATGCCTATGTTTCATTCCGGTAAAGTGATATTCAAGCATGTCTAAGTATGTCCCTAAGTCCCTAACAAGGTATATGATAGAAATGTTAATGTTTATAATATAGTGATACATGTACATGCATCTTCATGAATTTACCACCGTGCTACGGCCGGTCGGGCAGTTACCACCGGTTGGGCAGTTATGTATCATTATTTACCACCGGTTGGGCAGTCATGCATATTCATTTACCACCGAGCAATGGTTGGTCGGACAGTCATGCATTTACCACCGAGCTACGGCCGGTTGGGCAGTCATACATTTACCACCGGGTTATGGCCGGTCGGGTAGTTACCACTGATCAGTTGGGTAGTCATGCATCATACGATATGGATAATAGATTCAAAGAGAAGTAGTATGTATATAAGTATAATACGTATGCATATATCGTGGCACTTTAGAGATTCAGGTTGATTCTTATATGTCTTTAATTAATGTTGACTGATTGTTATGTTTCAGTTCTGCCTTACATACTCAGTACATTATTCGTACTGACGTCCTTTTGTTGGGAGCGCTGTATTCATGCCTGCAGGTATAGATAATCATATTGCCGAGCCCTCATGGTAGACAAGGTTAGCGTTCAGCGAAGGATCGGTAAGACTCCAACTTATTCGGAGTACAACCGAGTCTATAAGTTATCGTGTTAGAAGTTTTGCTACAGACTTATGGGTAGGCCGGTACCCTATCCCATTTAAGTCCAAATAGTCTTAGAGGCTTTGTAGACAAAGGTTCATTTTTTACCAAGTATGTCATAGGCCTTGATGCCCCATATGTATTTATGTTTTAAGAACGATGGTTCATTGACACAGTGTTTGCCCACTTAAAGCTATACATTATGAGTTGTGTTCATGTTGGCTCATGATAGTTAGAAAGAAAAAATGAGTAACAGAGTGGTTTGCTCGGGCCAGTACGGCACTGGGTGCCAGCCACGCCTCCCCAGGTTCAGGGCATGACAAAGTGGTATCAGAGCGGGTCGTGTCCTAGGGAGTCTACAAAGCCGTGCCTAGTAGAGTCTCACTTATGGGTTTGTTTCGTGCCACATTTATAATTGAGAGGCTATAGGGCATTTAGGAAATGTTACCCTTCTTTTGTTTCCAGATCGTGCCATAGAGCTGAGTCGTAAGAAGTCACTATGAAGTTGTCGCGAGATTTTATATGCACCCGAGTTGCAGGTATTACAGTAGAGCTTTAATGCATAATATAGAAGGGAGGTTATGAAAGAAATAGAAGATACAATGAGAGATTGAAAGGTAAGTAAGTTAAAGGTGAAGAAGATATGAGATACTCAAGTAAAAAACGTTGTGAATAGTCGAGACTTCAGATAGAGGTTGGGTTTTAATTTAGTTAAAGAGGAGACCCTAGTTAAAATTTTATAAATCCCTAAGACTTAACATTCGAGGACGAAAGTTCTACAGGGAGGAAGGATGTTACATCCCATACTTTTCTATAGAGGATTTGTGACCATAAGACCCCGTAAGTTTAACAACCTTGATACCGTTATACACATTTTGATATGGTATTTATATTGAGTGGAACATTTTTGTAAAAAGTTTGAAAAATATAATTTTATATAGTTATTAATATTACTACTTTCGAATATATTTTAAATTATACACATAATATGAAAAAGTTTATGAGATTTTCTTTATTGTAAAGATAGAAATTATTTTCTCACAAGAAAAGAAGGTTATCTTTTTACCATTTTAAGAATTAAGCGTACGAAAATTTGTACTCTTTATATGAGATTAGGAAAATTAGAAGTTGAGAAAATATATGTATTTACATGGATGTTTTAATAAAATAGTAGTGTATGTATTTATTTTATATGGCACCACATGACCATGATAGTAAGGTGTGTTAAAAGTAAGTAGTATTTTAACTAATTTGAGATAATTTTTAATTATGTGGGTAAATGGTTAAATATTAATTTAAGTGGATAAGTGTAAAAGTTATTTTATCCACATGGGACCAAGACAATTAAAATCAAGTATGACTAATGTGTACAAAGGAGGTGGTGTCACATTTTGGGAATAAGCATGCTTGATAAGCATTAACGTGTATTTAGGTGGGGATTGTGGTTCTCTTTATGAATTTGGGATCCAGAAGAGTATATGGAGTATTCACTCACTTGTGATTGTGAGAAATGATTTTCCTTCTTACTACTCATTGGGAATGATGTTTTACCTCTTCTAAAGATATATACTCTAGACCACTGCAAAATATTATATTACATGGATCCCTGTATGTATCCTTTCAATATTAGAGAATATTAGATTTGACAAAATCCATACTTTTCGACAACTTTGGCTTCGAGTTGTGAGTCACCAATGTTTTGGGCCGTAACTTCAACAATTCTCTGAGTAGAAATCCTTCCAATTGGGTGTGATAACATCTGTGCGTATAACAGGAGATGATTTTCTAAAATTTGCTAAGTTATGGATGAAGCTACGACAAATTCATACGAGACTTCATATGGTAGTAGCAACCGGAATTTCGATTTTAAGAAAGCATGGTATAATCTTTCTCAAGAATATCATACGGATTTTCCCTAATTCGATCTGCCATTATGTGTTCTTCGCAAATGACGTGTGTTAGAGGGATTGGCAAGATAATCGACTCAGGTATACTAAGGCTATTCCTTCTTTCGTTTCGCATGATCCAAGTAACGATACGTGAACATAATGCTATTCTATAAGTGGCTCTACTCTTAGCAGTTAAGGATGTCTATGTTATTCATTTCGGTAAAGTGATATTCAAGCATGTCTAAGTATGTCCCTGAGTCTCTAACGAGGTATATGATAGAAATGTTAATGTTTATAATATAGTGATACATGTACATGCATCTTCATGAATTTACCACCGTGCTACGGCCGGTCGAGAAGTTACCACCGGTTGGGAAGTTATGTATCATTATTTACCACCGGTTAGACAGTCATGCATATTCATTTACCATCGAACAATGGCCGGTCGGAGAGTCATGCATTTACCACCGAGCTACGGCCGGTTGGGCAGTCATACATTTACCACCGGGCTATGGCCGGTCGGGTAGTTACCACTGATCAGTTGGGCAGTCATGCACCATACGATATGGATAATAGATTCAAAGAGAAGTATTATGTATATAAGTATAATAATTATGCATATACCGTGGCACTTCAGAGATTCAGGTTGATTCTTATATGTCTTTAATTAATGTTGACTGATTGTTATATTTCTGTTCTGCCTTACATACTCAGTACATTATTCGTACTAACGTCCTTTTATTTGGGACGCTGCATTCATGCCTGCAGTTATAGATAATCAGATTGTCGATCCCTCATGGTAGACAAGGTTAGCCTTCAGCGAAGGATCGGTAAGATTCCACCTCATTCGGATTACAGCCGAGTCTATTAGTCATCGTGTCAGAAGTTTTGCTACAGACTTATGGGTAGGCCGGTACCCTGTCCCATTTGAGTCCAAATAGTCTTAGAGGCTTTGTAGACAAAGGTTCATTTTGTACAGTATGTCATAGGCCTTGACGACCCATATGTATTCATGTTTTAAGAAAGATGGTTCATTGATACAGTGTTTTCCCACTTAAAGCTATACATTATGAGTTGTGGTCATGTTGGCCCATGATAGTTACAAAAAAAATGAGTTACAAAGTGGTTTGCTCGGGCCAGTACGGCACTGGGTTCCAGCCACGCCTCCCCAGTTTCGGGGGGTGACAACAAGGGAACTTGTGGATATCATTCTGGTGTCGAATCGTTGGTCCACAAAGTAATCAGAGCAGGGTACTATTAGACCCATATGGAGTGCGATGCAAAGGAGTTCGTTAGAAAATGCAACAAATGCCAAAGGCACTCCAATGATTCATCAACCAGGGGAATTTCTCCACTCCATCCTATCCCCATGGTCGTTCATGAAATGGGGAATGGACATCGTCGACTCTCTTCCATCGGCCCCGGGGTAAGGCTGAGTTTATTTTGTTTTTGACTGATTATTTCTTTAAATGGGTTGAAGCATAGGCTATCAACAAAGTCAGAGAAAAGAAAGTCATAGACTTTATTTGGGACCACATCATATGTCAATTCAGGATTCGTTCCGAGATTGTATATGATAATGGAAAACAATTCATCGGCAACAAAGTAACCAAAATTTCTCGTGGATCACAAGATCAAAAGGATCCTATCAATACCTTATCATCCCAGCGGGAACAGACAAGCCGAATCGACCAAAAAAACCATCATCCAAATCTTAAGAAAAGATTGACCGAAGTCAAAGGGAAATGGAGAGAAATACTACCCGAGGTTCCATGGGCATACCGCACAACATCGAAATCCAATATCAGAGCAACACCATTCTTGTTAGTTTATGGCGCTGAAGCTCTAATCCCGATCGAGGTTGGAGAACCTAGCATTAGGTTCCGATATGCAATAGAAGAATCAAATAACGAGGCTATGAATACGAGCCTAGAGTTGTTGGATGAAAAACGCGAAGCCACCCTCGTCCAGTTGGCCGCGCAAAAATAGCGGATCGAAAGGTACTACAATTGAAGAGCCAATTTTTGACATTTTTCCATCGGGGACTTGGTGCTAAGAAAAGTCACCCTCAACACCCGAAATTCGAATGAAGGAAAACTGGTTCCAAACTGGGAAGGACCATAGATTCTCGAAATCACCAAAAAAGGGTCCTACAAAATCGGCAACGGCGAACAACTACTGAGCAATTGTAACATATCACACCTAAAATGATACTACTGCTAAGGTACGGGCCCCCCTTCTATTTTAAATTTTATTTTAAACTAACTCTTACAGGTGTTCGACCAGAAACAACGATGGATTCTTCGACACGGAGTCTTTAGATCTGAAAGAACGCGTTGCACTCTTTTTCCCTTATACCTATTTTGTCTCAAATGGGTTTTTCGGGCGAGGTTTTTAACGAGGCAACCATTGATCGTGCAGTATCCGAGGCTTCTTTGCATTTAACCTCGAATACTGGGAGGCATTTCTCTCGAATGAAAACTTTTTTGTGAGGAAATTACCATGGCAGCAATGTCTCGATAGGAAAAATTATAAGGGCTAAACGGTCAAACGAACCGTGCCCGCATATTTTGCTCGAGCCCTGGCACAGAACATATATGCATGTATAATCATTTATAAAGAGAAGTATTTTTCCTTGCCGATATCTCATGCCTTAGAAATTTTTTTCTACTTCACAATTTCATACTCTCGATCTATTTTATAAACAAGCTTAATGACCGATCATAACTAGAGTCCGGATAATTACCCCCACGCTCGGGGACTGCCGTCCGAAAAGTAAACGAGATCGAATTATTGAAACTTCTAGATCATAAGACCTTTTAGGAAACCCTCGATTTTTAAAGGCCACGGTCACCCCACTCGGCGACTGACACTTCGGGCAAGCTCGAAGTAAAACTGGAGAATAAGCCCAATGGGCAAATCCCAAACTAAGAGGCTACAACCGAATTAACACGGTTCGGAGATGTCCGAATTTCGTAACAAAATAGGCCTTCAATTTTTTTCATAATCGGTTAAAAAGGCTACCTCCTGAAAAATCATAAAAGGCTTCGATAATATCAAGCCTCGAAACTCTAAATGAATACTAAAAGGCTTCGATAATATCAAGCCTCGAAAACTTTAATGAATAAAAAATTGTTCGAACTCTCGAACAATACCTTATTTCATGCTAAGGAATTACAAGTTTTGATTATACAATAAAACTTTTTCAAGCCGGAAACGGGAGAAAGCCATAATCAATCTTTTTACAAAAAGCCAGATCGGCCTAATACAAAAAATACAAAATCCTAAGGGTTGTTTTTACTTTGAGTTCGGGAGACCACCCTCACTCAAAATATCTAAGGTTACCTTACTTCCAATTCGAGAAAACACTCGCTCGATCGAGCTTAAGGGCTATATTGATTCGGTTTCAAGAAAATTATCTCGACCTCAGACCGTAGAATGTAAATTCATAATTTTAGGAGGAAAAATGGAAGAAAAGTGTTTATATATATATGTCAAAAATCATTTACAAAGGCAACATGGCCCAATGGGAATTCTCTACAAAAGGCTGAAAACGGTCCCAAACAAAAATAAAAGAGAAGAACAAAAATACTAAGTCCTACGAGGCTCGATGTTCATTGGAAGCAGCATCCCCGTCCTCGAAATATTCTTTTTCAAACTCATCAGAGTCATCTTCGGGGAAGAACAGATTCCGAGCCCGGTTTTCTTCTGCTCGGTCACTTTTAATCTCGGTCACAATGTCGAAACCTTGGGCTTGAGCATCCTCGAGGGCCTCCCACCGAGCTTGCCACTTAGCATGATTGATCATGCTTCTAGCTTTAGTCTGGATGACCTCAACATCAATTTTGAACTGGGCCACCTTTTCATCGGCCTGGATGCCGGCCTTGACCACTTCGGATTTAGCCTCCTCGAGTTTTCCGGCGGCCGAATCCAGCTGAGACTGGAGCTCTTTGATCTTTTCGGTCTGCACCGAGTTCTTCTCTTTCTCAGATCGAAGCTGAGTCTCGTCTGATTCCAACTGAGCCTGAACGGTATCTTCCATCGCAGCCAAGATGTCCATGCTCCCTTCAAAAATATCAGCCTTGGCCCGAATGTCATCCACTTGCTTGCTGAGCTGGTCCATTTGCTCGAGCCTCTATCATATCTACAGAATTTGGTCATTACTTGTTATCTCTAACTTGTCATCACTATCGTGGAGCATTCGGAATACCTGTTCGGCCATGTCGATATGCTCATCCCGAGCTGCAACTAGATTGGCCTGGAGTCTTTTACTGAGGAGCCTATAAGTATCGCCCTTCTCAGTAAGGCTCCGGATGTCGGCCTTATGCTCCTCTCGGGCCCTGACAAAGTCTTCATGGTGCAGCACCGAAGCCTACAAAAGAAAGAGAAAAAGTGTTAAGAATAACCTACAAGTACGAATGAAGTATGAAATAAAGTTCGAAGGTTACCCGGTTTAGTACGTGTTAGGCCTCGTTGAACAAACAAGTGGCCCCCACGGCATTCATTATCGCTTGGTCCTCTTCGGCCACCATGTCCCTTAGATAACTGGTGACCCCCATCGGTGGGTAGAAAATTTGAGCATCTTCGGGGACGGTCAACACCAGATATCGTTTGCGATTGGGATTGGCACTCAGGGCTGGAAATTGATCTACCGGCTTCGAGCTTGATGGAGACTCAGTTGCCCATGGCGATGGTAACTTCCTCAGAAGTGGCTGCCTTGAGCCCGTCGAAGAAGCCATGAAGATCTACCTGTTGCCCATCTAACATATTGGCCTCTTTAATCATGGCGTTGGAAATTTGGAGGAAGTCTGAGATGTCGACCACCCCAGGTTCAACCCCAGGAAACTCTTCTGTTGCTTGGGGGTTTTGCTTTGGAGCTCTACTTCTCCCGTCGTCACTGGGAACGGGATGACTTCTGGCTCAAGAACCTCGGCTGAAGTTCCTTTGTTGGTTGCCTTCGGTTATAGAGGACTTATGTAACTGAACCGCAGCCCGCGGACGAGTCACCAGCCCGACATCTTCTTCTTCTTACTCCTCATCTTCAGTCTCGTCCATTAGCTGACAGACTGATTCCATGGATAAGGCAATGACGTTTCCCTTAGGCCTGCGAGGTTTCCTCGTCGGGCCCTTCTTTTCCGAGCCCAACGAACTTAGGGCCCTTTTTCTTGTTTTCTCCTTAGCTGATTTCGGAGCTGATGGTTGAGGCAGGATGTCTTCATCGCTAGAAGGAGGTCTTATCGAGACATCTTTCCCGAGACCTACAAAGAAAAGGAAACAAGGTAGTTTAAGAAGACAAAAGTGACAAATAGTAGAGAGTAGAAGCTTATCGTGGTTACGAGCCTCCCAATGACCCTTGGAAAGCTCCATTCAAGCCTGTTCGGAGTAGGGTCTCTGAGATACTAGACTCCCGACCCACCTTTTTAAATCCGAAATTGGGTCCAGCAATAACAAAGTAAAAATAAGCAACGATTGAAGAAATTAAGAATGGAAAAATGAGCACTCAACGAAAACACACTTACGATTAAAATTCCACCGATCCGGGAACGACATATATTCGGCATGGATCAGGTCCGATGTCCTTATTCGGACAAACCTACCCTTCTAGCCTCGATCGCGGGTCTCGTCAAGACTAGAGAACGGGGCTTTACTGGCTTGACAAGAAAGCTTAATTAGTCCTCGATAGATCCAAGGACTGTAGAGACGCATTAGATGATCGAGGGTAAAGGAGAAACCCTCGATTTTGCTGGTGAAAAAGCGGAGGTGGACGACGATCCTCCAAAATGATGGGTGAATCTGGACCAGGGTAAGATTGTAAATTGTAGAAGGAAACTATTACAGGGTCCAGGGGCTAAACGTAAAGGGGTAAGTGTAAACACTTAGATACCCCTCTACGTATGTGGTGATCAATTCCTCATGAGAGGGAACTGCCACGTCCTTATTTAATAGTTGGAATTATTGTTTAAAAACTCGTGCACCTACCCGTGCTACCACAACTCAGTTTATCACATTAGCTCGATTAAATCTGAAGATCTTCTCTTTTATTTAGGCAAATAAGCCTTAGAACCCAGTCCCGACATTCGAAATTCTCTGCCAGGCCTGCTTCCAACATACGAACACCGTATCAATCACCACACGATGTACCAGAATATGACTACATACCTTTGTTGAATTCACACCATGCACCACATCATTCACAGGCCCATAATAACTCTCTGATCATAATAGCCGACATTCCCTCAATCTGATGCTCACAATGCCCCCCATGACATATATGAGTCCTATTCTAACTCCTACAATACTGCCACGAGGGAAGAGGTGTGTAGAAATTCATAACCAATTGCCGAGTCAAAAAATCGTTGAGTTTATACTCCTGACAAGAACCATTACCTCACTCTGAACCAAATAATTGTATTTCCTCTTTAATATACTTCATATAATTCGTTCGCATTGATCCTAAGTCCAATAATCTCGTCTCACCCAGTACGAGTTGCTCAGGCAATAAGCCACCCTAGGCATGACCAATAGTCTAACATGAGGCCACAATGTGCCAATAAGCTACAAACTCGAACGTGATACATAAGGAAAACGAACTCTGGAAGAGACTACTCAACCCACACAACTAATATGAACTTTCCTCAAAAAACGGGAAACAAAACACCCAAAAATAGATATAGGGGACTGTACTATTGTGGCGTGCAATCCGATCCAAACAACATACCCGTGGCGGCGTGCCACCCGATCTACACACAAAATCTATAAGGAAATACTTACCGAGCTAAAGTGCTCGTAACCACGAAACATCCGCATACCGGACACAAGCACGCCAAGTGCATAATACCATCCCTCGGGAGACAGATAGCGCCATATGCTACAAAACTCAAGCACAACAAAGGTGTGATATATGATCTGAATCTCGAGAGCCATTCTGCTCACATAACACCATCGCTACGCGGAACCTCAACACATATAAAATATATCAATCCATTTCACAACTCACACGGTACAATATAGCATTACATGAAATAGCCGACTACGAAACAACATCCAACGTCCAAATACTCCTCCATGAGGGGTGCTATGCTGGAATGAACACATCTCAGCCGGATATAGAGGCTATATTCATATTTAAATCCATTCACATACCTCAATCCGATTCTGATCGCACCGTACTAGGCTAATAACCTTTCAAGGGTTCATAATAACCCCTTTTTCCCATAACACACAAGAACAACCATCATACTCGGAACAAACTTCCACAGTCCACAACTGAATGAACCAAGCACCTTCCAGGCATAAATTCTCAAATAAGCGATATTACCACATTCTTCATACTTGGTTTAAATCTTCAATCAAGCGAGTGACTACAATGTCACACTTGTACAATCTTCCCGTGAGATATGCTTCCACGACCTTCCGCACAAGGTAACAAGTCTGCACATCCATACCACCGACCGCACTAACGCTGTAAAGCAAATCAAGAATCTATAACCAGGATGCAAATCCTCCTTCACAAAACACCAATCTCAGGTGACGCTGAAGAAAATACCAGCTTACTCTAAACATTCAAATCCCTTTCCCACTCATCCGAGCTCGTGACGTCCTTGCCAACACCGAACCGCAACCCTGATCCTCACTTTCAAATTTCATACCGTTCACTACACCTAAATACCAATATGCGATAGTACAAGAATTTCATCATAACTCTTGAGCCACTAATAGGGTGAACACTTCATCACATAGAAACGTTTTACTTAACTCATTCCAAGAGAACCATAGCAATAAGAGAGTGAATTCTCATAACCGTAGAACATGCAAATCCTCAAGTAATTCATCCTTAACTTGCCCTAGAGATAATAATAGCTCCATTCCTTACATAAAAAATCTAAACCCGCACTCATCTTGAGTGACCCCATTCCATGAGACCACAGTGTCTCCAAACCCATGAACCATTTCATACCATCCTTGCACATACATTCGCATCTTCAACTGGTACACCCATTCTGATAATTCCTCTACGAATCCGAAGTCATTTTCTCTTTTTCCTCCAAATGCTACTCTGCAAGTCAAAAATATCATAGAACATTCTGTGCCTTTTATCATAATCTGCTACAAAAGCTCGATTCTTAACCATATCGCGGGTTTGAAATCCTTAGGAACTGCATTTTAACCTTTGAATTCACTAGGACTGTTGTTGAGGTCCCAAATATAATCAACTCCAACGCTCCGCTGGCACATGAACACCCATCTTAGTAAAGCACCCAACTAAATCACTTCCCTTGTAAATCACCTCTGTACGAAGCATAAATCCTGAATTTTCTCAAAGCCCGAACATGAGTCGATAAGATCAGCTATAGCACACCTCTATCAATTCCTTTGCTCAAATTACCCCTTATGTTCTTTTCCCTTAGCTGTAATAACTCACCAATACGCTGATAACTCGAAACCCCACAAGTAGATAACCATGCAACCCAATCATAGGCGGTGGGACTTTCCCACTTAGCTTGAAGCTATTATTACACAACTATGGAACCCACGAAGATTCTTTCTTAATTGTTGACATGATCTTGCACAACCAACCCGCCCAATTCCTCGAAATCCTTCTTTAAGAATTTCATGAACACTCTGAATCTCTAGCAACATTCACATAGTCGACCTCTTACTGGATAGTCAGTAAAATCTTTTGCAGAAGCTTCACCAACCACGCGACCGCTGACCTACTCACAGGAGATAACCCACCTGTGGAAATTACATGTTGACATCTTCCAACGTCACTGCACGGGGTACAATCACTACAACATCAATAACTCATCCTGAGCCCCTTCTCATTCATCAATTGTACCAGTCTGTTCACTCATTATTGACGTCAACTAAATATGCGACAATATCTTCAAATTCAAAGTTATATTGCATCCTTCTTCATATAAAGCAACTCCTTTCTATTGCATCCAATATCCCGCCGTATAATAGCCAATATTTCAAATTAAGCCCGTGGACCCAATCACCATCCACTAAAATTCCCAAATCACTCTAAACTCTCCCTCAAGGTGTGTAGTTATCCTGCCACTGAACCCATATGCTACTCCGCCACTCTCCCACTTTGGTCAAACTCACTCCTTTAAGCAACTGCTCGACTTTTGCTTCTTACACCTGGCCTTCTAGAAATGTAACCACCGTCTAACACTTCCCACATGTCCTTCCTCATCCTTTGCTGCCTAGTTGTTGCCTTAAAACAATATATATCTCTGTAGCACTTTAACCGATAGATCACTACTAACTTCAACCCTTTCTAAGGATCCTCCTTCTCAAGCTGTCAACATTAGAAATACCCATTCAATCCTGAACCACCGCACCCCGTGATTTCTGACAGTCGCTTCTCCAATACTATCTCACAATATCCTGCCCCAAAGGCGAATTGTAGAAGATCATAACACCGGCGAACTTAACACATTCAATCGAGGACGACGACACCACATCGCAGATGAAAACTCCACCACACTTGAAAACACTGAATCTCGTTACTCTATCAACCCAAACCTGAACATTCATATTTCGATTACCTTTCCTCCGCCGAAAATAAAATACCGAATTTCTAAATCGTGCTCTGAGTAGACCTCCTTTCAAGTCATTCAGTGCCCTGACACATGGGAAAGCATCCTACCATCATATTAATTATTTCGGGATAACCGTTCATGAGCATTATAGCAACCTGTGCATAGCCTCAAAGCTGAGCTAAAACAACAGAATATCCTTCCGCAAGGCGACGAAAATAGCCCAAACAACTACGCAGGGATAAACATCCCGCACCACATCTGTAGTACCATTACAATTCCTCAATTCCCAACTAATAACAAGCGCTTCACGTCGTATAGAAAGGAAATGAAGGCATAAGCCTCAAGGGAATCAAACAACACGATGAGGAATCAAGAAGGGAAGTGCTCCTAACAGCATTGTAGCCTCTCGAAGATAAGTACAGACGTCTCCGTACCGATCCACAAGACTCTACTAGACCTTCTCATGACTCGTGAGGCCTAAGGGAACCTAGTGCTCTGATTCCATGTTGTCACGACCCAAAATCCATTAATGGTCGTGATGGCGTCGGACACCACTGTCAGGCAAGCCACACCAAGAAGTTAATCAAATTCTCATTTTAGCATTTTTGAAATCATTTCTTTTCCTTGCAGTTAACAATAAATAATGAACTTCACTAAGTAAATAATGATGTCTTTAGCAAATTTAAATACTGAATAATCCCATAGTCATAACAGAACCCGATTTCACAAGTGCATGAGCAATTTCTAGGAATTTAAAATGTCATACAATAACTGTTCGGAATACAAATTGGACAAATATGAAAATACAATACTCTAAAGGAGACTCTGCTGGCTGCGGGTCCTCTCGAGAGATGCAGCTCACCTATGTTTCCGTATCAACTATGTCGTTGCGCCCAACGAGGCCATTAGACATACATGTGCCTGTGCAACAAAAATACACACCAAGTGTAGTATGAGTACAAAAACATGTACCTAGTATGTATCCAGTCTAACCTCAAAGAAGTAGTGACGAGAGGTCGACTTCGACACTTAATAGTGGTCCAATAATGTAATACCAAAAATGTGAAAAATCATGGATTTTATAAGGCGATTGCAAACTCAATAATCATGAAGCAGGTAAACATTCTTTTGTTAATAGAAATTTTCAAACTTATTTCCATATTTTTAACAATTTACATCCCCTGCCAATGAGGCCACATCAATTATCAAGAATTCCAAAAACAATCAAGCAAGTCATGTGCAAATCATGCTGAGGTCGTACGGCCCAACCCAACATAGTATTTAAATTATACACTGCCAGAGGGTCGAATGGCGCGAACCATAGATGCATCTATTACCCCGCTCATGAATCATACATGCGACGCGATCAAATATAAATAAAAGAATTACCCCGCTTGCGAATCATACATGGGACACGGGTACACATAGGTACGCATATTCAAACAGTCAATCAAGACTTCATCAGGGAAACAATTACCCAAGGAAATGACAACTTCTCTTTTAACAGTCAAGAAAGTGATGTTTATCCCTTTGGAAATTTATTTACCAAGTTCGATATGATTTAGGCCTTTTAAATTGTCAATAAGATTACAAGTACGGCAAGTAAAGTATGCTTTTGGGTCCTAGACTACCCTGACATAACCATAATAGTAGCTATGCACGGACTCTTGTCACCTCATGCGTACGTATCCCCCACAAATAGAAGAACATATTTACTTATTTCACCTATGGGGTTAGTTCCTTATTACAAGTTTACAAAGGAGACTTACATCACATAAAAGTTCCATAACCGGCTTCCAAGCCCTTCCGATGACTCAAATCGATGCACAACACTCCAAAACTTGCCATTGATGATGAAAACCCCATCTTGAAACCCTCCAATAATCTCCCAAGCCAAGAGAAAATGAAAGAAAATGGGCCAAATTCCGTCTTTAAAACAACTCACTGCCAAGCACTGCCCTTCTTCGCGAATGCGGAACATCCCTCGCGTTCGCGAAGTACAACCTGCTTCTTCCCCAAAATTCTTTCTTCGCGTTCGTGGCCTGCTGATCGCGTTCGTGAAGGCCAACTACCTAGGCCCTTCGCGTTCGCGTTACCTTCAATGCGTTCGCGTAGGCCAAATGGCTTTAGGACCCATCCTCTTTTCCTTCTACACGTTCGCAACTATCCACTCGTGTTCGCGTAGGTTCCTCAAGTCCTTCACCGTATTCACACCTCGTCTTCCACGTTCACGAAGGCCAATCTCGACAGGCCCTCAATTTCCTCTTCGCGAACACGGGACTTCCTTCACGTTCGCGAAGAAGAACACCAGCAACAGCAGTTCCAAAACACCCCGAAATGATCTGAAACCACCCTGAAATACACCCGAGGCCCTCGGGACCCTGTCCAATCACACAAGCCAGCCCCACAACATAACACGGACCTACTCGAGGCCTCAAATCATATCAAACAATGCTAAAATCATGAATCACACCCCAATTCAAACTTGATGAACTTTAGAAATTCAAACTTCTTTATTCGATGTTGAAACCTATCAAATCACGTCCAATTGACCTCAAATTTTGCACACAAGTCAAGTCGACATCACGGACCTACTCCAACTTCCAGAATCGGATTCCGACCCCGATATCAAAAAGTCCACTCCCGGTCAAACTTCTCAAAAACCTTCAAATTTCTAACTTTAGCCAAATGACTCCAAGATGACTTACGGACCTCCGAATCCACTTCCGGATGTGCCCCCAATACAAGAATCACCATACAGAGCTATTCCCAGATTGGAAATTCCAAACGTACATCGATAACACTAAAATGCACTTCAACCCAAACTTATGAAATTCTTCTAAAAATGCTAACTTCCACAATAGGCGATGAAACGCTCCCAAGTCATCCAAAAATCCGATCCGGACATACGCCCAAGTCCAAAACCGTCATAGGGACCTGTTGGAACCTTCAAATCCCGATTCCGAGGACGTTTACTCAAAAATCCAATCTTACTCAATTCTTCCAACTTAAAGCTTTCGAAATGAGAATTTTCTTTCCAAATCAACTCCAAATCTCCCGGAAATTCAATTCGACTATGCGTACAAGTCATTCTACCTTAAGTGAAGCTGCTCATAGCCTCAAACAGCCGAAGAACGCGGTAGAGCTCAAAACGACCGGTTGGGTCGTTACAAGCACTACCCGGATTTTCTTTACTACAGCCATCAATGTTTAGTTTTAGCCATCCATTATTAGGCTTCCTCTATGTAACCATTATACTGATGATAAGTGGTCTAGCTCTATCAACTGCATTACACATATCATACCACTCTAGAGGCAGATGCACTCTAGGAAATAGGGTCTTTAATAGCAAATACATGGATCTACAAACCTGCATAATTATGAATCTAGTAGACATGCGTACATTTTCAAATCTAGTAGCGCATATGCTTTTCCATATATCCCAACATATGACTGATGGAAGATATTTGATTAAAGCATCGTGAAACCATTACTTGTCTTGGTTAACCACCAGGACTTATGAAGTTAACTAATATATTTTCTTTTCTGATAGTGATGCCACAACTGTGGATAAAGAAAGACCATACTTAATCAACAATATGGCTCATAAAAAATAGGTGTATGATGGTCGATTCTTTATGGGTGGTACAGCAAGAGCGGTTAGAAGGGTGTGTCATTTTAAACTTCTATACACATTCATTAGTTGGAATTCTTCACTATAACATTCTGAGCATAAAAAAGAAACTATAAAAGAGAGTTTCTTATGCCAGATCATAGCAGCTGTAAAGGAGTTATTCTGGTGCCTCTTCGAGTTTCGCCAAGCAGACTTACAGGTAAGAACTCCATTCGGGTCAACTGTCTGTACCTTCATGGATCTCAATCCCTATGATATCATTGATAAAATTGTTAGGGAGAACAATTCTAAGCTTAGAAATAATCCATCTTGTCATCAAGAAGTTATTCACGAGATTTTTTCTAGGAGCATTTTCGTAGTGAATCAGCTTTGCCAAGGCTACTTTACCTGACCAATTATCCCACCAAAAGGACATACTTCCTTTAACTATCTTCTACGGTATAAATTCCTCTACGTCTTCTTTGATATCCATAAACCTTTTCAAGTTTTTAGAGTGGCCATAAGACCATTTCCTGAGAACTGGATGTTTCCTTTTGTAGTACTTAGCTTCAAGAAAATCTCTCAGAAGACTAGGCTTGGTCCTGAAGTTTCACCTTGCCTTAGCAGAAAATTTTTTACAAAAATATTCAATGATGTAAAACCTACTCCACCTTCTTGAGTAAGAAAACAGAGATCAATCCATGTGTAACGGCTCGATCGGTCGTTTTGAGAATTTAAGCTTTGTTCGGTGGCGTAAGGTCTTGAATAGTTTCGCATTTTGTATAACGACCTGTGTGCATGTTGCATTCAGTTACCGGATGATCTGGAGTCGAATTGGAAGAAGGGTATTAGTTTTGGAAGCTTAAGCGGTGGAATTTGACCGAAATTGGACTTTTTATGTAAACGGATCCAAAATAAGTGTTGGATAATGTCAATAGCGTCGTATGGTGATTTTGGACTTAGGCGCGCGTCCGGGATTGGATTTGGAGGTCCGTAGAGAAATTTGAGGCAATTCAGCGAAAGTTGGAAAATTTGAAGTTTGGGAAATGGAGAAGTTTGATCGTAGTTGACTTTTTGGGATATCAGGGTCAGAATGTGATTCTGAGAGTTGGAGTAGCTCCGGGATGTCAATTGGGACTTTTCTACAAAATTTGGCGTCTTTCCGGGTTGAATTGATAGGTTTAGGCACAAGTTTAGAAGTTTGAAGATTTGAAAGTTTATAAGTTCGATTTATGGTGTGATTCGTCATTTTTGTCGTTGTTTGATGTGATTCGATACCTCGAACGAGTCCGTGTTAGGTTATATGACTTGTTTGTGTGTTTAGACGGGGCCTCGGATGTGTTCCGGGTGGGGTACGGGTCATTTTTTCCTATTTTTGAACTGCTGGTTCTAGTGTCTGATGTTCTTCATCGCGATCACAGTGCTCTTTTCACGATCGCGATTCGTTTTTGCTGATCGCCTCAATTTCTTTCTAGCGTTCGCGTAATAGTCCTCACGATCGCGTAGCTCTGTACTTTTCCCTCGTCACGTTCGCCTCTTTTGTTCCGCGTTCGCATAGTATAAACCAGGCCTTGAGTGCTGGTACTCGTCACTCTTTGCGTTTGCAGGACCTTATTTGCGATTGCAGAAGCCTGTCGATTCCTTATATGCGATCGCATGTGCCCTTTCGCGATCGCGTAGCTCATTTTGGGCCAGTAACTATTTTCTTATACGTGATCGCATCACTTCTCTCGCGATCGCGTTTAACAAATACTGGGAAAACTTCATTTTCCTTCTTCGCAATCGCACTGGGCAGAATATAAATCTTCAAATCGAGGGTTAGGCAATTTCTACCATATCTTGACTGTAGAGCTCGACTTTGGGCGATTCGTTGTGGTTTTTTCAAGAAATTCGATTGGGTAAGTGTTCTTCACCTAGAATTAAATATATTCCATGATTTAGTCTTTGTTTTTATCATTTAAATTGTGCTTGTGGTTGGGGAAAATATTGGTTTTTGAAGAAATTTCCAAAATGAAATTTTCATGATTTGAGGGACGAAATGGCATCGGAAATTAATAATTTTTGTAAGGTTGAACTCATATTGGAATGGGTGTTCGGATTTTTGTAAAATTTATCGGGTTCCGAGGTGCGGTCCTGGCGGTCGACTTTTGGGTCTCTTTCTAGATTTTTGTAAAGATCGAAACTTTGTTATCCGGAATAGTTCCTTATAAGTTTTATGTGTGTTTTGAAGTTGTTCTAGTTGGTTTTGAGTCGTCCGGAGGCCTTTTCACCCGAGAAGTCCATTTTAGAGTACCGGGTTGTCGTCTTTGAGGTAAGTATCTTGCCTAACCTTGTGTGGGGGAATTACCCCTTAGGAGTTTAGATAACTTATATCTTAGTCGACTTGTCCTTACTTGGAATTATTTGACTTGTGTTGGCTTCTTATTGTTGGCTTGAATATTGTAGATTCGGTGCTACGTCTTGTTTTTCCCTGGTTAAGTTGTTCCCTTTACTTTAGCGTTCTTTACCGTGATAATTCCTTGTGAACGATGCTTTATTGTTTCTTTATGAATTGAAGTTCTTGTATTGATTTATTCGCCGAACTTTGTATTGTTGTCATGGTTGCTTTGTATTTCATGTGGTGATGTACGAGTTTTTCTGCCGTGCTATAATTGTTGTTTTTGTTTGTTGCACTGCATATTTAAATTGGGACTACGGACGTATTCCTGTAGATCCTCCTGTACTGTATATTTAAATTGGGACTACATACGTATTCCAGGAGATCNTTATTTCTAGATTACCCTTTCAAGTAAATAAGAACCTCGAAATTTCTTCTAATTCCAACACGTCCAAACACAACTTTTTTGATATGCTCGGCAATCTTCATATCAATAATTATCTAAGAAAAGGCAATATTCTATATATAGAAAGAAATCTCGATAGAAAATATTTTGATTGGAAAATTATCCATTTTTCTCTTAGACAAAAAGAAGATATTGAGGCTTGGGTTAAGATCGATACCAACAGTAATCCAAATACTAAAATTGGTATTAATAATTATCAAATAATTGATAAAATTGACAAAAAAGGCCTTTTTTATCTTACGATTCATCAAAATCCAGAAAACAATCAAAAAAATTCGAAAAAAGACTTTTTTGATTGGATGGGAATGAATGAAAAACTATTAAATCGTCCCATATTGAATCTGGAAAGCTTTGATCATTCGACGCCGAGTGAAACGGTTCCTCGCTAAATAAAACCAAAGTTCCACTACAACCAAGGAAAGAGATAGATCACATCTTGGCCAGTGGTGAATATGTACCCGGGCCCTGTACACACCGCCCGTCACGCTATTTATTTTCGAGCTAATAGTGTCGTCCTAAAAGCCTGCGGGAAGCGCGAAGAGCTAAGCCACTAATGTCGTGGCGAAGGTTAGACCTCATAAAGTCAGCGAAGCTAAGGTTTCGGGTCTTTTTCTATTCCTTCTATGTCGCAGGGTTAAAACCAAAAAATATTTGTTGTTTTCTCTGCATATTTAATTTGGGACTACGGACGTATTCCGGGAGATCCCCTTGTACTACATATTTAAATTGGGACTACGGATGTATTCCGGGAGATCCTCCTGTACTGCATATTTATTTTGGGACTAAAGACATATTCTGGGAGATCCCCCAGCACTACATATTTGTTTTGGGACTACGGACGTATTCCGGAAGATCCTCTATAATGTATGATAAATTCGGAACTACGGGACAAGATCCCCGATAGATTTTATTAAAGAAACTATGTTGGAAGGACATTGGTTTGGAAAGTCCAATTGAAAAGCATTTATCTTGAATAAAACTATGTTGAAGTACATTTCTTCGGAAAAGTATATTTGAAAAGCGTTTATGTTGAAGAAAAATTATGTTTGAAGGACATTTTCTTTGAAAAAGTATATTTGGAAAGCATTTGTCTTGAAGAAAACTATGTTTGAAAGACATTTACTGGGAAAAATATATTTCAAAAGAATTTTTCATTGAAAAGGATTTATACCTTAAAGCTTTCAATATAAAAACTTGCGGGTGAAAGTTTATCACTAAAAGATTTTGACCAATTTATTGGGATTGTTGGCTAAGGCCTGATGTGGAGACTATTGCAGTGCTGAGTCACTACTTGCCCTTATTGTATTGTGATTTTCGGACTTGGGCTGTGTTCCCATCCATCCTTCGGTGTATTATTTTGGTGATCCGTTGTTGTTACTGTTTATCCTTCCTTATTGTAGTCATTCTGTTGTTAGCCATATTTTGTAGATATTAGATAGATGTTACGTCTCCGCTATTTCTGTACTTATGCCTGTCTAGTTTATTAGACCAGTGGGTGTCTTGACTAGTCCTCGTCACTACTTCACCGAGGTTAGTCTTGATACTTACTAGGCACCGGTGTGGTGTGTTCATACTACACTTCTGCACATTTTTGTACAGATCCATGTATTGACTGTTAGTAGTTGTGCGGATCCTTGCTGAGGAGACTCAAGGTAACCCGTTGCTGCATTCGCAGGCTTCAAAGTCACCTTCCTATTTTGTATTTACACTGTTTTTACTTCCAAACAATTGTATTTAGAAGTTGTAGTAAACTCTGTAGAGATTATGATTTGTACTACCGGGTTTTGGAAATATGTTCCTTGTATAAGGAATTCTTTTTCAGAAAGTATTAGATTTTATTTATTATTGTTGTTATTCCATGAATGTTAGGCTTACCTATTCCTTAAGACTAGGTGCCATCACGATACCCAACGGGGAGGAAATTTGGATCGTGACACCATGATTTCCAGTGGAACTCGTTTTTGTGCTCTTTTTTACCCCTAAAACAAATTAGCAATAATCTACTAAATTTGGGAAATTAAAGGATAGTTTTAGGTGGGTATAAAACAGACAACAGATGCAAAGGTAGTGAGTGAAGGACTGAATTTATCAGGACTACTTTGCCACCATAAGATAGGAGTTTTCCGTGCCACCTTTGTATTCTGTTAGAAATTTTTGCAACCATATTGTTGAAAAATACTACTTTCTTCCAACAAACATAAATAGGGCATCCGAAGTATTGCATAGGGAATTGAAGATGAGGAAGAAGTAATATTCTCAACCTCAGTGATAAGGGTTCAGGGAAGTTAGAGGAGACATAAAAGCCAGATTTTCTCTTAATGATCTTTTGGCTTGAGGTTCTTTCATATGCGTCTGGTTTAGACATCATCATCTTCAAGGATAAAAGATCACCTAAGGAAAATAAAATGGTGTCATCTTCATAACAAAAATGATTAATTAAAGGGCTCTTTCTCTCAAATGAATATGGGATAAATGCCTATGCAGGTAACTGGTTCATCAATCTAGATAGAAGCTTAGGTCCAAGAACATATAAAGAAGGGGACAAAGGATCACCCTGCTTGATACCCCTATTAGATTTAAAGAACCTATTTCTTGTTCCATTCAAATTTATTATTAGATATATGTCACGACCCAAAAATCCATTAAGGTTGTGATGGCGCCGGACACCACAGTCAGGCAAGCCAACACTCATTAGTTAATTAAAATCCTATTTTAGTATTTTGAAAATCGTTACCTTTTTATTTTATTATATAAAGATCAAATAAAGTTACCGAGTAAACAACGATATTTTAAATAATTCAATCGACAAATACATCCTAGAGTCATCCCAGAACCCGGTGTCACAAGTGCATTAGCAAAATTATTAGGAAGTATACATGTGATACAATATTTGTCCGGAATACAAACTGGACAAAGAAATAAAAGTATAATACAATGCATCTGAGGGAAACTCTGTCGGCTGCGGGTCGTCTCGAGAGGTGCAGCTACCCCAAGTCCCCATATCAACCATGCCACGACGCCAAGCGGGGCCACTAGATATACATGTACATGTGCAATAAAAATGCACAACAAGTGTAGTATGAATACGAAAACAACGTGTACTTAGTAAGTATCCCGCCTAACCTCGAAGAGGTAGTGACGAGAGGTCGACTTTGACACTTTCTAGAGGTCAATTCAATATAAACAAGGATGACACTAAGCATGGATATCATGGGTATTTAACAAATAGTGATAGGAAATAACAACTTCTTTTCACATTTTACAACTTTAGAATCTTCGTCATTTCAGTTGACAATTTATAATTCCAGGCCAGTAAACAGTTAAAAATCACAGAAAGTACACAGCAAATATCATGCGCAAGCAATGCCGAGGGTCGAATGGCCCGAACCAACAATAATAAAATGTGCGCTGCTGAAGGGTCGAACGGCTCAAACCATAGATGCATCTATTACCCCGCTCGCGAACTATCCTGCGACGCGGTCACATATAAATAATAGAGCTACCCCGCTCGCGAATCATACCTGCGACTCGGGTACTCATATATATACGCACATTCAAATAGTAAATCTAGAATTCATCAGGAAATATTTAGCCAAGGAAAGATTAATTCTCTTTTTAGATGATTAAGAAAATGAAGTTTAACCTACTTAAATATTCATTTACTACTTTGATGATATTAAACAATTTAATTTTATCAACAAAATTACAAGTACAGCAAGTAAAGCATGCTAGTGGGTCCTAGACTACCCGGACATAAGCATAATAGTAGCTACGCACGGACTCTCGTGACCTCGTGCGTATGTAGCCCCCACAAATTGTAACACATATTTAGTTATTTCGCCTATGCGGACAATTCCCTCTTACAAGGTTAGAAAGGATACTTACCTCGCTTCGAAGATTCATAACCGGCCTCCAAGCCCTTCCGACGACTCGCATTGATGCACCACGCCCGAAACTAAGCAAATAACGGGCAAACCAATGAAAATATACTCTAATACTTATATCAATTCAATTTATATAAATTCCAAACTCCTCTCGGAAGGTCAATAAAATCACCCTAGGGCCCGGATTCGGTAATTTTTCGAAGATAAAGGTTACCCATAACTTTACGAACTCAATGTATAATTTTCTCAAAATTCCATGCCCAAAATTCGTGGTCAAAATCCAAAAATACACATTCTAGGTCTTTCTTCAAAATCCCAAATTTATACTAATTTCCATGACCAAATCTATATACAAATCTTGTACTTAACTTGAAATGAGTAGAATCAACTTACCTTAACATTGATGACGAAAATACCCACTTGAAGCTCTCCAAAATCACCCAAACAAGAGAAAAAAATGAGAAGAAATGGCCTAACCCAACTTTAAAAGACACTGCCAAGCGATCTCTCGCACCTGCGGTCACTTGACCGCTTCTGCGGTTCCGCAGGTGCGGACCCGTCACCGCTTCTGCGGTCCATGGCTCCTTGCCCATTCCCGTTTCTGCGCTTACAAGTCCACAGGTGCGGTCTCGCTTCTGTGGCGAGCCAACCGCATCTGCGGTCCCAACCTTAGCCAGTCACCTTCGCTTCTGCGGCACCAAGGCCGCTTCTGCGGCTCTGCACCTGCAGCCAAAGCCCCACAGGTGTGGTCACAACAGATGACAGCAGCCCCAGCCTTTCTCAAATTCCAAATTCAATCTGTTAACCACCGGAATCCACCCGGGGCCCCCGGGACCCCGTCCAATCACACCAACCAGTCCCAAAACATAATGCGGACCTGCTCGAGGCCTCAAATCACATCAAATAACATCGAAACAATGGATCACAACTCAATTCAATCTTTATGAACTTTGAAATTTCCAACTTCTACATTCGATGCCGAAACCTATCAAATCACGTCCGATTGACCCCAAATTTTGCACACAAGTCACATTCAACATTACAGACCTACCACAACTTCCAGAATTGGAATTCGACCTCGATATCAAAATTTTCACTTCCGGTCGGACTTCTTAAACTTCAAATTTCTAACTTTAGCCAAATAACTCCAAAATGACCTACGGACCTCCGTATTCACTTTCGATCGCGCTCCTAACACCAGAATCACCATACAGAGATATTCCCAGACTCATAATCCCAAACAGACATCAATAACACTGAAATGCACTTCAAACCAGACTTATGAAATTTCTTCCAAAATATTGACTTCCACAATATGCGCTGAAACGCTCCGGGGTCATCCGAAACCCGCTCCGAACATACGCCTACGTCTGAAATCACCATGTGAACCTGCTGGAACCTTCAAATCCTGTATATGAGGTTATTCAATCAAAATCCAATCTTAGTCAATTCTTCCAACTTAAGGCTTCTAAAATGAGAACTTTCTTTCCAATTCGACTCCGAACTGCCCAAAATTCAATTCCGACCATGCCTACAAGTCATAATACCTTAAATGGAGCTGCTCATGGCCTTAACCCGCCAAAATTGCGCTAGAGCTCAAAACGACCGGTCGGGTCATTACATTCTCTCCCACTTAAACATGCGTTCATCCTCGAACGTGCCAAGAACTTCTCTGGAGTTATCTGAATCCACCGTCTAACACTTCGTGCACCTACCTGTGCTACCACCACTCAGTTGAGCACATTAGCTCGATCAAATCTGAAGATATATTTTTTTATTTAGGCAATAAGCTCAGAACTCAATTCCAACACCCGAAATCCTCTGCCAGGCCTGTTCTTAATATATGAACACCGAATTAATCACTACACGAGATACCAGAATATGATTGCATGCCTCCGATGAATTAGCACCATACATCACATAACTCATCATTTAACCATAACGACATACCCTAACCTTAATAGCCAAAATTCCACGAACCTGATGCTCCCAATTCACCTCATGACTTATATATAGGTCCTGCTATAACGCTTACAATACCACCGCAACGGACAAGATATGTAGAAATTTATAACCAACTGCAGAGTCAACAAATCATTGAATCTCTTCTCTTGACTAAAATCATCACCTCATTACGAACCAAGTAATGGTGTTTGTCCTTTAATATACTTCACACAATCTTATCGCACTGATCCTTGATCCAATAATCTCGTCTCACTCAGTATGAACTGCTCAGACAACAAATCATCCCCGACATGACCAACAGTCTCACATGATGCCACCATGCACCAATAGGCCACAACTTGAACATGATACATAAGGAAATGACTCAGGAAGGGACTACTCGACTCACGCAACTAATATGAACTTTCCTCAGAAAATAGGAAGTAAAACACAAGGAAAATAAATGTAGGGAACCGTACTCAACATCACACTGTTGCGGCGCGCAACCCGATCCAAATAGCATAGTCATGGCGGCGTTCCACCCGATCTAAATAACATAACCCTGAGGAGATACACACCGAGCTAAATTCCTCATTACCACAAAATACCGAATATCGATCACAAGCACGCTAAGTGCATAGTAACATCATGGAGAGACTGATAGATCCATACGCTACAAAACTCAAACACAACTAAGGTGCGCTATACATACCATGAATCTCCAGAGCCATCCTGCTCATAACATCATCACTACGCGGAACCTCAACACATAAGAAATCATCAAGCCGTCTTCACAACTCACACGCCACAACAGAACATTACCTGAAATGGGAGAAGATGGAACAACATCTAATGTGCTAATGCCTTTCCATGAGAAACGCCATACTGAAACGAACACCTCTTACCCACATGGATCCCATAATCATATTTAAATCCATTCACAACCTTTGAGCCGATTCCGCTCGCACCGAACTATGCTAATGGCCTTACCTAGTGCATAATAACCCACTTTTTCTAATAAAACGCAAGAACAACCATCATAGCCGGAGCAAAAAAACCCCTACATCCGCAACCAAATGAACCGAGCGCCCTCCAGGCATAAACTCTAAAATAAACAATATTATATTTCTTTATACTTGGTCTGAATCTTCAATCAATTTAGTGACTACATGTCACCCCTATAAAATCCTCCCGTGGAATACACTTCCACGAACTCATGCACTAGATAACAAGTTTGCACATCCATACCACCAGCCACACAAGTGCTATAAAGCCAACCAAGAAATCTGCAACCAGAATGCAAAGCCTCTTACACAACCACTGATCTCAGGTGACGCTGAAGACAATACCGGCTTACCCTAAACATCAAAATCCCTTTCCTTGCTCATCCGAGCTCGCGACATCCTGGTCCACACCAAACTGAAAACTTGATCCTTACCTCAAATTCCATACTGCTCACTGCACCTAACATGCCAATATGAAATAGCACAAGAATTCCATCATATCTCCTGAACCACTATCAGGGTGAACACTTTATCACATTGAAACCTTTTACTTAACTTAATTTGAGAGAACCATAACGACACACGAGTGAATTATCATAATGATAAAACATGCAAATCCTCAGGTAATATTCTATGCCACCATAATCCTTCTGGGATCCGCCTACCCATGACAGGCCATTTCCCCTATGGCTGACCATCTAACTTTTCCAAATTTCCATTACTCGCGTCATTCTCAAAAACTCTACCTCTGCAGGACATAACTGATTATCCCGAATACCTCAAAATGAAATTGATACAACACTTAGCCTCGCGATCAACTTATCGACATCAGACTTCCCCCACTTTGCTTAAGCCATAGATCAAGATGAACAATAACTCACAATGCCCATATGCTAACACCGCCACAATACCGTAGTGAGATTCAATTAAACCTTCCATAAGCTCATATAACACGACCCATCTTATACCTTAATCCAATTCGCACTCACCTTAGGAATGATGATAACTCCAAATCAACACATAGCAACTCAATTTGCACTCACTTCGAGTGATTCCATTCCACGAGACTACTTTGTCTCTAAGCCCATGAATCGTTTCATGCTCTCCTTGCACGCATATTCACATATTCGATCGGTATACCTATTCGGATAACCCTTCTACGAACTCGAAGTCATTTTCTCCTTTTTCCTCCCAATGCTACTCTGCACGCCGAAGATAACATAGAACACTCCACCCATATTCTCTCGCTCAAAATTCTGCTGCGAAAGCTCGATTCTTAACCATACTGTGGGCTTGAAATACTTAGCCACCACATTCTAACCTTTGAATCTACTAGGGCCGCTATGGAGAGTCACTCACTCTGGCTTAGTCCCGAATATAATCAACTCCACGGCTTCGCTGGTACCTGAACACCCATCTTGAATAAGCACCCGACTGAATCACTTCCCTTGCAAATTACATCTGTACTAAGCATAAATCCTGAATCTTTCCAAAGTCTAAACCTGATTCCATAAGGCCAACCCTTGCACACATTTATCAAATCCTATGCTCAATTACTACTCATGTCTTCTTCCCTTAGCTGTAATAACCCACTAATATGCCGATGACCAGAATTTTTGCTAGTAGATACTCATGCAACCCAATCGTAGGCGGTGGAACTCTCCATCTTAGCTTGAAGCCGCTATCACACAAATATGGAACTCACCAACAATATTCCTTCTTTGTTGACATGATACTTCATAACCAACTCAACAAATTCCTTGTTCGAGTGAGTTCGTGAGTGAATGGGTGTTCTAAATTCTTGTTCTAAATTTTCCTAATTTCGCGTAGCCTCGAACTTGTTAGCTATTTTGATTCCTTAAAGTGATATTTATATTATGCAACCGAATTGAATAGATTTGGGCCATCCGGAGTTGGATACTCATGGCAAGTGTGTGGTTTTGAGTTGAGTAGAGCAGTCGAGGTAAGTGTCTTGCCTAAATATGTGTTGGGGATTTCCCCTTAGGCTATTTTAATATTGTTTTATGTTGTTTGGACGTCGTGTACATGAGGTGACGAGTACGTACGCGGATGATTGTTGCTAAAACTCCATTTTTCCCTCCATGACTTAATTTGTTTCATTCCTATTTCACTGTCTCATGTATTGGTTATGCAGTTTAGATTATAAAGTATCATGTTTACCTGTTTTACCTGAACTTCCCCTAGTTATTATTATGTGTACCATGTTTAGGTAGTTTTATCCTTATTTTGCCTGTGATTTTTCCTGAACTGTTTTAAGTAAAAAAAATTGTATCTTGTATTTGTACTGCATAGCATATTTAAATTAGGACTACGGACGAGATTCCGGGAGCTTTCCCCCTGTACTGCATTGCATATTTAAATTGGGACTACGGACGAGATTCCGGGAGCTTTCCCCCTGTACTGCATTGCATATTTAACTTTGGAACTACGGACGAGATTCTGGGAGCTTTCCCCCTGTACTGCATAGCATATTTAAATTGGGACTACGGACGAGATTCCGGGAGCTTTCCCCCTGTACTGCATAGCATATTTAAATTGGGACTACAGACGAGATTCTGGGATCTTTCCCCCTTTAGTGCATAGCATATTTAAATTGGGACTACGGACGAGATTCCGGGAGCTTTCCCCCTGTACTGCATTGCATATTTAAATTGGGACTACGGACGAGATTCCGGGAGCTTTCCCCCTGTACTGCATTGCATACCTGTTAATGTGATATATGTTGTGCTGAGCCGAGGGCTCCCTGTTATTATTTCCTTTTTTCTCATTGTTTCTACTAATTTGCCTCAGCTTATTATATCTTTCTGTTTAAATTTTAAACTGTTTTTACTATAAAAATCTAGTAGAGCCTTAACCTGACCTCGTCACTACTCGACTGGGGTTAGGCTTGGCACTTACTGGGTACCAATTTGTGGTGTACTCATGCCCTTTCCTGCACATGTTTTTCGTGTGCAGATCTAGGTACCAGCGCTCAGTTTCGTGTCTAGGGGTCCGAGCAGCAGCTTATAGGAGACCGAAAGGTAATTCTGCTGCATCCGCAGAGTCCTTCGAGTCACCTTCCACTCCAAATTTAAATAGATTTCTTTTATTTATGTAAATTCGTTCTCGTTGTATAGAGCTATTTTGAGACAGAGCTTGTGACTAAAGTGATATTCCGGGTTTTGGGAAAAGTTGTATTTGTACGCAGCAAGTGGCGATGTTTCATTGTAGACTCACTTATTTTGCCTTCATTTTATTGCTTCTATTTAATGTGTTTTCACAATTAGGCTTACCTAGTCGTAGAGACTAGGTGCCGTCACGATGCCTTTCGGAGGGTAAATCGGGTCGTGACAGTCATCCAGTCACATAATCCCACCAATAAGGATACAATTAGACATATAAGTCCTAAATGCACATGCTCACACAATCAAAATCTCGGCACTCAAGCCAGAGACAAAACCCGGCCTCAAGTCCTCCAGACTGGCCCATTATAAACATGTCAAAATCACATCTCATACCTCATCCATGGATATCACAAGACGTCGATGCACAGCTGATACTGAGCACTCACGTGCGTATTCGAACACATGAAAGGAATTTAAAGAGTTAAGCCTTTGTCCAAATAAGTGGATTCGCATGACAAGAATTCAAGAATGTGAGATTTTTCCTAAGGGTTCTGCAGCCTCTCGAAGATAAGTGCAGACGTCTCTGTACCGATTATGTTTAGTTTGTCATATAATTTGGCCAAATACAATTAATTACTTTCCAAAATATTTATTTTTGTTATAAAACAATAAAAGAAGAACAAGAGTATTGTAGAGAGAGAGAGAGAGAGAATTCTTATTGATTGGGATCAATTACAATGGAATAGAACCCCTCTATTTATAGCAAAAAAAGTGGCTTAGCCACCAAGTAACAAACCCTAAAAACTCTCTAAAATATAGACATTCACCTTAAATACAATTCTATTTATAACACTCCCCCTTGAATGTCTATTCCACAGATAATGTGCCTCGTTAAAACCTTAACTACAATAAAACCCAATGGGAAAAAAGTTCTAGAAAAAAAAAGAGTACACATGTTTAGAAATACGCCTTTTGGTTGCCTCGTTAAAAACCTTGCAAGGAAAAACCCAGTGGGACGAAACCTTGTAAGGGAAAAAAAGTATAACGCGTATTAACTCCCCCTGATGAGAGCATCAATTCACATCCTTGAGCCTTCGCATCCCAATCTTGTACACTAGCTTCTTGGAGGTTTACATCGGCAGAGATTTCGTGAATAAATTACACATATTAAATCCAATGAATATGTTGCACCTCACTATCACATTATCATGCTTATAGTTATAGTAAGGTAGAAATGTGCACAAATTGTACTTAGGATGTAGTTGTCACGACCCCAAATCTAAACTGGCCGTGATGGCGCCTATCGTAGTACTAAGCTGGCCAATTTACTGCACATAATACAAGGAACTTTCCATTTAAATCAATAACGCAATTTATCAGAAATCTTCCACTTTCAATACTTCACAAGTGTGGATAATCAATGAAAACATCTAAATAATATCCCCAAGACCGGGAGTCAACAGTCATGAGCAACTAAATGGAATACAGAATCTGACACGCTTTCTTTAATTCAACAAGTCTAGGGAAAACTGTAAATGGCGAAAAAATGATAAGGAGAAGGGTGGGGTTGTGAATGCCGTGCAGCTACCTCACAGTCTCCGAAAAATGCTCCACTGAGAATAATCAATTCTCACTCGATCCGGGCACCTGGATCTGCACACAAGGTGCAGGAAGTAACGTGAGTACACCAACTCAGTAAGTAACAAATATAAATAAGGACTTGAATGCAGTGACGAGCTTTTAAAATCATGTAAATTCATGCAATAGACATCAGTGGAAATCAATAAATCAAGTTAGGGATCTACGTCCCGAAAGTTTCATAAAACTCCAGTTTTCAAATTCCAAAATTCATATAAATCATTGGTTCAACATTTATCGTTTAGAGGCAAAAATGTAAAGAAGAGTGAAAACAGTAGTTTCTAGAAAATAAGCCCCTCGGGCGCAGTGTCACTCACAATACAAAGCCTCTCGGGCGAGCCTCTCACTTACTCGTGACTCATCTCTCGTCAATCAGTACCCACACTCAGCACTAACGCCCAATAGGTGCCATATAATAGCCGATGCGGCGTGCAGCCCGACCCATATATATATATATATATATATATATATATATATATATAACGCTGCAGTGTGCAGCCCGATCCATAAATAGTCGACTGCGCTCACTAGGGGATGTACAGACTCCGGAGGGGTTCCTTCATCCCAAGTGCTATATCGCTGCGGGGTGCAGCCCGATCCAATATAAATACCATTGCGGCGTGCAGCCCGATCCAATATATATACCGCTACGGCATGTAGCCCGATCCAATATATATACCGCTGCGGCGTGCAGCCCGATCCAATACATATCTCTCGCTGCGTCGTGCAGCCCGATCCAATATATATGTATATAACGTTGTGGCGTGCATCTCGGCCCATCAATATCCTCACAATACGGCTCTCGGCCTCTCTCAGTCATCACCCTCACAAGCTACTCGGGCAACTCACCACAAATCATGGGGACTCAGCCCAAAATATCTTTCATTTGTTTGAAAACATGGTGATAACCAGGAATAAACAATAAACAAGTATAAATTATGACTGAGATTATATCTTCTTATAAAAAAAGTGTGAGAATAGTAATAAAAACACCCCTGAGGGTCCAAACAGGTCGGCAGAAGGCCCCAAATATGGCACACAACCCAAAATATAGTATAAATCTCTAAAATACGGAATATCACATGATTTCAAATACGCGACTTAGCAGTCGCTATGGGACGGGCCAAGTCACAATCCCTACCAGTGCACGCCCACACGCCCATCACCTAGCATGTGTGTCACCTCATTTATCAAAAAAATATGAAATACCGGGGTTTCATACCCTCAGGTCTAGATTTACAATTGTTACTTACCTCAAACCAGCAAAAATCCTAACTCGCGATGCCTTTTCCTCTTGACTCGGCCTTCGATCGCTCCGAATCTACCAAAAATCAGTACTATAATATCAATATGCGATAAAAGAACAAAACCCACGCAAAAATTATCAAATTTAATCAAAAATCCCGAAATTGACCAAACCCGACCCCCGAGCCCACGTCTCAGAATTCGATAAAAATCACAAAACTAGAATCCTTGCACTCTCATGAGTTCGTACATACCAAATTTTCTCAAATCCCACAATAAAATCTCGTTCAGAACCTCAAAAATCCACCTCAAGAACACTTCCTCTTTTTCCCAAATTTTTCACCCCAAGTCACAAATTAGATGATGAAATTAAAGACAAAATCATGGGATTTAGCCAAAACCAAGTAAGAATCACTTACCCCCAATGCTTTCCTTGAAATATCTCCCAAGAATCGCCTCTACCCAATCTCCAATTCGTCAAAAATAGAAAATAGAAGGAAGTCCCCTTATTTTATAACTCAAAGTTTCTGTCTAGGCCGCCCTAGGCATTCCTCGATTATGAACCACCCCGAGGTCGAACTACCCCCGAGTACCCTCGAGTATCCCCGAGGTCGAACTACCCCCGAGTACCCTCGAGGTCGAACTACCCCCGAGTACCCTCGAGGTCGAACTACCCTGAGTACCCCCAAGGTCAAACTACCCCCGAGTACCTCCGAGGTCGAACTACCCCCGAGTACCCCCGAGGTCGATTTTTGACAGATGCAGCAAAAACCAGAAAATCACACCAGCAGATATCAGCCATCAACCAACATCCAAAACTGATCCGTTAACCATCTGAAACTCACCCGAGGCCCCCGGGACCTCAACTAAACATACCATCAAGTCCCAAAAAATCATACGAACTTAGTCGAAACTTCAAAACACTCAAAACAACATCAAAACACCAAATTACACACGGATTCAAGCTTAATGAAACTAAGAACTTCCAACGTTTATTTTCGATGCCGAAACCTATCAAACCTCGTCCGAATGACTTGAAAATTTTCACACACATCCAAAATGACACTACGAACATGTTCCAACTTTCAGAATTCCATTCCGATCCCGATAGCCTATTTTCCATTGTCGACCGGAAATCGCCAAAAACTCAATTTCGCCATTTCAAGTCTAATTCTACTCCGGACATAAAAACCACATCCTGAACACACCCCTAAGTCCCAAATAACCTAACGAAGCTATCTGATCCATAAAATCCACATTCCGAGGTCGTTCACTTATAAGTCAACTCCCAGTTGACTTTTCCAACTATTGAGCCAACTTAAGAGACTAAGTGCCTCATTTCACACCACGGACACTCTGAACTCGAACCAACCGAACCAACACAACATAAATAGGCTAAGTAACATATGATAAAGCAGATACAGGGAAAACGGGGCTAATCTTACGGAACGACCGGTCGGGTCGTTACAGTAGTACTTTTTGACCAAGAATTTTATATGCTTTATGCAATTTAAATTCTTCATGAGTTTTCATATAAGTTAAATAATATAATCCATATGAATGGACTTTAGATGCATATCATGTTTTTATCTCATGCTAGACATATAAGATAGATAAATGCAATTGCACACACCATTGACTTTATTCTTTCAAGTGTTTGAACTACATGTCCAAAACTACATGTCTTTCATATGAAACTAATTTTATTCGAATTTTGTCTTTTCCATTTGGCCAATATTTTTGTGGTTGTATTTGACAGACATAAGATCCTCATCTATACTTAGCGGTATCATAGATGTCGTCGACGAACATTATATATCGATTCCAATATGTTTTTCATAGAGACATAACGTAGAGATCTCTTCATCCATTTCAGGTACTTGAACCTCTATTAAGGTTTTATGAAATGTTATGTCATGTGATCTTCTAGATCACTTACCTCCTTATTATGATCATTTTGATCGTTTTCATCTTCTTTATCAAGAATTTTATTTGAAACCGATGTGTCTATATGCTTTAAGCGTACCATAGACTTTGTCCTTCTAGGACTTATTCTAATATGAGCATTTTCAGTGAGAATATAGTTACTTTCTTTGGGTCAGCAAATGCATCTGCCATGCTTTGCATTGCAGATGAATTATCCTTTTATGAAACTTCAAGTTCATATTATCTTCAAGGATCTAGAGGTACAAATGATAATTCATTGCACGTAATTTTTTCTCAACTGTTTATTTTGTCTCCCCGTCATGTTAGAAAAATTAACTTTCTTCTTCAATTAGGGGAACCCATCTTTGTGCATTATGGTGTTAATCAAAATATACACCGCATATCAATAATAATAAGATGGAGTTATTTGATTCCTGACCGTGAACCACTTGTGAGGGGAGAATGTAATATACTTTCGTATATAACGTATATCAAGCTGATATAGATAACTTTGTTCTTAAAAGCAATAGTTTAGCTATTAAGTGGAGGCACTCAATAAATTATTTTGCTAAACCAACTGTGATGTAAACCAACTTATCAAGATGAACTATCTTGAATAGAAAATTTGAAAATTATGCTCTAAACTAAATTATTAAAAAAGTTACCTCTCAAACACCAGGTTGCGGGTTAATAATAATCGCACATGAAATTATCTCACGTATGCATATTATGTGGTATACATGGCATGTGAATGGCCATATACACTTTTTCTATTTCCAGCATGCATGGGGTTCAATCCCAATTTCAGTTGGTCTATTAATTAATGAGAACGAGCAGCATAAGAGAATTCGTAAAGAAATTTCTAGTTCTTTAATATTTACCCATGTGAATTCTCTTTCATTTTTGAACATCATACTTAAATTGATATGCTAAACTAATTATACCAACTGAATAAATTATCAATATTGATAAACTTCAGGTTTACACCATAACGATTGCAATCATCAATAAACTCCAAGTTTATTATGATATGGGTTTTTAAATCAATAAGCGTTTACTTTATTGTGGCATTCTTTTGTTTGTATATGTGATAACCCAAAGGGTCATCTTATGAATTAAAACCCTATTTCGGGCTCATTAGCCTTGAAAAGATTAATTTTTCATTACCTCCATTTGCGTGAACAGTCTGGGCGCAAAATCGGAAAGCTTTTATTTGAAAATATATGAAATAATAAACTTTGAGAGTTAAATTTGATTTTAGTTGACTTTGGTCAATATTTTGAGTAAATGGACCTGGATCTATATTTCGATAATCCCGGGAGGTCTGCAGTAAAATATGGGACTTGGGCGTATGCCCGGAGTGGAATTCCGAGGTCCCTAGCCTTAAAAATCAATTTTTGAAGAAAATTATTTTTGCTGGATTATTAAGGAAATAAAGAAAAGAACTAATGTATGAAATCATTGGTATCGGGCCTGTATTTTGGTTCCGGAGCCCGGTATAGGTTTGTTATGGAATTTAAGTCCTATCTGTGAAATTTGGTGAGAATCGGAATTGATTTGACGTGATTCGGACGTCCAGTTGAGAAATTGTGAAAATGAAGTGTTCTGGAGGAAAATCATGAGTTTGAGGTTAAATTCGTAGTTAATGATGTTATTTTGATAATTTAATCGCATGAGCAAGTTCGTATGATATTTTTAGACTTGCGTGCATGTTTAGTTTGGAGCCCCAAGGGCTCGATTGAGTTTTGATAGGCCACGGAGTGATTAGAACTTAAGAAAACTCAGCTGCGCATCTGGTGTTTTGCACAGGCCTCTGATCTCGCAAATGCGAGATCAGGCTTTGCAAATGCGAAGTATTCCGGCCTGGGAAATGCGACTATATTGTCACATATGCGAAGAAGGCCTGGGAAGGTCAACCTTGCAAATGCGAACCATTCGCCGGAATTTGCGAAGGCCCCAGATGTTGCAAATGCGGCATATATGTCGCAAATGCGAAGGCAGCAGGATTTTAAAGGGTTCGCAATTGCGAACCCCTGATCGCAATTGCGATAACTGCAGCCTGTTAAGTGAGATTTTAGACGGGATTTTCACCCATTTTTTAATTCTCTCAAACCCTAAACCTTCATAGGCGATTTTTCAAAGACCCAAACTTCTCCTAATTATTGGTAAGTGATCTCTAACTAATTCCTTTCAATCCTTAACAACTTTTAACAAGATTTCAACCTAGAATCTAGAGTTTTCATGGTAAAAATTGGGATTATTGGGTAGAACTTAGGAACTTCGAAATTTGGGAATCTAGACCTCGAATTGAGGTCGGATTCCAAAACCAATTTTATATCCAGGCTCGGGGAAGAATGGGTAAACGGGTTTTGGTCCAAAACTCGAGTTTAGACCAAGCGAGCCCGGGGTCGATTTTTGTCTTTTGATAGGAAACCATGATTTTCATTAAAGTTAATGCCTTAAGCAATAATTAATGATATTGAACCAATTGTGATTAGTTTCGAGCGGGTTAGAGGCAAATTCTAAAGGAAAAGTTGTGCTTGAGCAATGAATTGCTTGTGAAATTGAGGTAAGTGTTTTGTTTAACCTTGACTTGAGGGAATAGGAATCCCCAACTTATATGCTATGTGAATTTGCATGTGTGTGGTGTATAGGTGAGGTGACGAATATCTATGCACCACCAAATTAACTGTTGAACATAATCCCTTCCCCGTTCCTAATCTATTTGATCCCTGGATTAATTGTTTTATGATCATTGATGCCCACATGTCTACTTGTTTTTGTCAACTTTTTGTTAAGTATTTTTTCAAGTATTTTGGAAGGGTTGGTTGTTCCCTTGACTTCATTGTGATACATAAAAGAGTGAGCTGGTTAACAACATTTTACTATATATTCCGGTTGGTTTCATTGTGAAAAGATAATTGATTAAGGTTATGAATAGTACAGTTTTCTGTACAATTGTTGAGACATAAATATTGTGAAAGGCTTTGACCTAAATTGTGAAATCTTTTTATGAATAAAGAGATGTGATTGTCTGGTGGGAGCGGGTTGCACGTCGCAACAAGGAGTGATAAGGGTGGACAGGTGGGAGCGGGTTGCGCGCCGCAACAAGGAGCAATAAGGGAGGATATTCATGTTTTACTGATTTTAAACATAAAGACTTGAATACTCACTATTTTATTGTTGTCATTTCATATTTTTCACTTACGGTTATTTTAAATTGAAACATGGAAATTTTCGTGAAGATTGGTTGTAGCTGAGATTTAGAAAAGTTAACCGAGTTGTTTTGCTTATTTGTTGCAAGTACTATTTAATTGTTATTATTCCCTTCTTGCTTTATTATACATTGTATCCAGGTTATGTTATAAATGCCACGTCGTAGCCTCGTCACCACTTCGTCGAGGTTAGGCTCGGCACTTACCAGTACATGGGGTCGGTTGTACTAATATTGCAGTCTGCACTTCTTGTGCAGATCCAGGTATCGACCAGAGCTAGGTGAAAGTAGTAGATGATATCATTCACACGGAGACACGATGTAGATATGCTGGCATCCGCAGATTCCTGGAGTCTTCTCCTTATTAATTATTTACTATTTTATTTCATTCAAAACAGACATATGTTTTTATTTCAGCCATATTTGTAGTATTCTTTAGTAGTTCATGAATTATGACACCAGACCCTGGGTAGTTATATAGTTAGTGTTAGCTCGTGGTTCGTTTCATCTTATTGAATATTATTCCTGATTGAATTTATTGGAAAGTATTAGATTTCCTTTTTATTTTAAATTTTTCTATTGTGTTTAAGTAAACTTTTGATGCGTGGCTAGAATTCATGATTTTAAGCATTATATACCTTGCATTTTATGTGCTTTAATGATAAAAATACACGTCGTATGTGCCTAATGGGGTTTATTTAATGTGTAGGTGAATTGGAAACGGAAGCCGAGCTAAATGAGAGCATAAACATCGAAAAATACGCTCAAGAGTCGTAAAGGAGCGACCCGGGAAAAGCCTGGCGTTAGCCAGGCGTTTGGCTCTTAAGGCCAGGAGGTGCCTGGCATTAGCCAGGCG